>JAMLFT010012274.1:0-10518 GCA_026544285.1 Pachyrhizus erosus | reverse complement strand
TTAATTGATAATATATTTTTTTATTATATTAATACATATATTATTTACCCATAAAAATTTTGATCTATTCCTTTGTAATATTCAAACAATCAATGGTTTTACGTATTAATGGCGGGATTGAGATATTTATTAAGATAGTTATATTTCTAAGAATTGTAGAAATTAAAAAATAAAAGAATTTGTAATTATAACTATAAGTATAAAAAAAAAATCTTTTCTTGTAATTCTTAGAATGAATTAACTGAGATAAAGTTGTTTAAATATAACAAGATAGGATATTCGCTATACAATTAAATACTTGAAGAAAACTTCATGATAGTTATTGTTTAGATAAAATTGTCTATTACAAAATATCAATGCGATTTTTAGAAAAAAAAAAAACATCATTTTTTCATTATTTTAAACTTATGCACTAGGGTACTAATTAAAAATTATTGTGGTTAAACAAAATTAATCATTTTTAAACATAGTCTAAAATTAATATATATTTTTTAAAAATATATTTTAAAACAAAATTAAAAATTAATTAAAATAAAATAATATCTAAATATATTTTTCATTTTAATATATATTATAATTTTTTATGTTTGATTTTATTATTATATATAAAAATAATTTAAATAATAAAATCAAAATAAACTATTTTAATGTAGAATTAAAAAGCAGTTTCAACGTTGGAGCCAACAAATTTTGACATAAAATGATGAAAAACGTATGACCACCTTCCTTATATCTCATTCTCTCTTTTGGATTTCAAACTCATCTCTTTCAATTCATTCATTCACCGCTATTTTTATTATCTTTTCTTTTTCTCTACAATCTATCTTTACACGCTCAATTATTAGTTTCTCTCTCTTTTATTCATTTTCTTCTCCTTCCCTCACGTGAAGACTGAAGAAGATTCGTTTAATGCAAACGTTATTCTTTGAAATTTTTTCCTAAGACCCAGGAATCCATCATTTTCTGACGGTTTTATGGCATTTGCGTTCTTCTCCAATTCGTTGTTACCGAACATATCTCAAATTTAAGGTTTGGTTGCGGAGAAATATTTGTGATAGCTGTGGTTTCAGGATTCTTTTCTTTTTTTTATGAACATTTTGGGAGTTTCATCACTTGGATAATGAAAATGGGTGGAGGGGGTTACCCCATTGTTATTGTTTATTTATCATGAACCAGTAACATGCATTTATCTAATACCAGTGTAAATAAGTTCCATATTCAACGCACCTACAACATTATAATTTCGATGTCTGCTGATGATAAATTTGACCGTTTTTTTACTCTTACTTTTTATGCTTGATCTATCTATCTCCCCCTCCACCCCCTTAAAGATTAATTAGACCAATCTGAAATGGAGCAGAAAAGTCTTGTTATTATAGGATTTCGTGGGGATTTTGTTTTGTTAGTCTATAACCAGATATTTCTTTCTTTCCAGGTAGTTTATCTTGGCTTCTATTACTGGAGTTGCAGTTTTGAACGATTGCTGGCTTCAAGGGTGGGAATGAGTAATAAACGGATGGAATTTGGGAGGCCTGTCTCAAGTATGCTATGATTCTTAATTTCATACTTTCATGTATTGAACTGATTTACCATTAATAAAGTCAATCTAAACTCATATTTATATGTAATTTAATTTCTTTTCTACTAATTCACTCTCCCTCTTCAGTAAGGATAAGAATAAATAAGGGTAAGCCTGAAAATACTTCAATGGTAATCCAGAAAGACACTAGTTTGAAAAACCAGAACGAAAGAAACAAAACTAGAAGGGATACTATGTTTTGAAAAAAACCAAAAAAGCTCATCTAAATGGAGTTTGTTTATAAAGTGAATGAATAAGGCTATGTCCACTCATAAATTTGATCAGGATTAGTTCATTGCACTTTAAATTAAATCAATGGTGAATGCACTTGATAACTTTGGCTACAATTGGATAAAAGTAGGAAATGTACCTTTTGGAATTCCAATGCACATTATCAAATTCCAAGATGCAAAATGAAGAAGGAAAAATTTGTTGCTTTGGGAGTAAAAGCACTTGTGAGCTCCCTCAACAGATATCCAAACATGCACTTAGTGTATTTGGTTTTCTGTTTGCATGCATTCCAAAGCATGTCCAATCCTGTTCATGAGTGTAGTGTCATTGAACTGAACATCCCTTTGAAGCTTCTTAACAAAAAAAACTACTTTTAATAGATAAAGTTCACTTTGGGGGACTTGTCAGATTTTTAATGAAGTGCTGACAATTGAGAGAATATTATGGTTGTCTCAGAACAACTACTCTCTAGCATTACTTAGTTGGAATGATTGATCCTGATATGGTATCTGAATGACTGCTGGGTCATGTGATGGCTTGTGCATTTATACAGTTTTTGTTTGGTTTATTTAGAAGTTATATTGACAAACTTCATGATCCCTGATGACTATTTTTTCACCCTACCATTGAGGGAAGACTTAAAGCAAGAAGATTTTTCCATCTTTTCTAATTGGTTGCATTTTGTTGTCAATGTTGTTGCCTATTATTAATAGTGTTTTATTGTTTTGGTGCATGTAAAATTTCTGGGATTTCAAATAATGACTGAATGGTTGTGGCTGGAAACTGTCTCTATACCATGCTTTATTGGGAATATTTGGTCTTCTTATTAAGTTTTTGGACTCATAGAGAGCTTGATTTTAAGCATAGCTGCTTATGATTCTTTAGAAATTCTATTACATAGAAATAAAGGGATGTTTCAAACTGTGGTGGAAATAGGCTGAACATCTCATCAAGGGCCTATAGCCTACCATGCTGCTTCCTGGCTCAACCTTGTTTAATAAATAAATCAGGTTGTTTGGACTTTCTGAAAACCTATTTAATTAAATTGGCTAAGCCCTCAGGCCTTTTAAAATATCTTTTTCATGCCCGCTGCGCCAACATATTGAGAATATATACCTATAAGTTTATTAATTTTATCAATATAATATTACAAAAACATTTTCAACATATTGTATATCTTGAAAATCAAGGCTTAGGTTTGTTGGCTTTTGTAAAAGCTATAATGCAAAGTAAGCCTTTAAACAGGCTTTTAGCAGAATAAGAATAGCCTATTTCTTATAATAGACTGGACTCAAGCTTTATGGTTAAAAAACAGGCTTAATCTGTTTAAGGCAAATCTGGTGTTGCTTATTTCAATGTCTAATTGTGAATGTAAAGTTATTTTCACTTATTTTTCTTGAGAAGTTGAATGATTGGCAGGTTTCTTACAGGTAAAAGAAGAGTGAAGGATTTATTGCTTCAAAAAGATAATCGCTTTTGCGCTGATTGCAATTCTCCAGATCCTAAATGGGCGTAAGTGTATTCACCATTGCACTATTTTTTTTCTGCGTGTGTGGTTTATGGTCATGGTCACTGATTATAATACTGAAAACTGTAGTCTGAGTGTTGAGTATTTTCTGGGAAGGACTTATGAAGCATCCTTATGATTAAGTTGTAGGAAACTAGCTAAATGCATTTTACCTCTTAGTTGTGAATCCATTTTTCTAACTGCTTCTTCAGGTCAGCCAATATTGGAGTTTTTGTATGCTTAAAATGCTGTGGCGTGCACAGAAGTCTTGGTTCTCAGATATCAAAGGTAACTATTCCTGATCCACTTTACTTAAGATAGAGCGTTTTCATTTTACTAATAAGGAGTATTTAAACTGAGTTCCTTCACTTGTCTTAAACAAATTGAGAGACTAATATGCCTATATATGTGGTTAGTTATTTTTTTAATTGGGTTCAACCTGATTTGTTGAGAAAAGAATCAACAACTCTTATATGGCTTTACTCATCAAATAGTCTGGTGAACTTTACTTTGTGTTTGGGTGCATTACTTTGTTTCATTTTTACTGTTTTATGTTGTACGAGCTTACAGGGCAGCCTTATTCTTAGATTCCATACCACAGCATGCTGTGATATCTTGTGAAATTTAGACAAAAGAAACCCTAAAATTAGTGATCTGAGATTAGAAGTGAAAACTTTGCAAATAAGGGTTTCTTTTCAATGTATTATTTATTTATCCTGTAATATATCTGTAATCACTAATCTTTCTGTAATTTTCTTTGTTAAATGAATAAGACTGGTAGGAATGGAAAATAATGTCTTATATAGATAAATTATTACAAGGTATCTCTTCTCATGTCTTATTATGAAATGTAAACTTTCAATTTAACGATGCTCCTATGCCACTGGATCGTGCTATTTGAGTTTCTTTATTGTCAAATGTGCATATTTTTCTTTATGTAATTTAATATAAAAAATGTGGAAAACTAGGTTATTTTAATGCTGAATATATCAACTTTTATATTAGATACAGGGTGCAAGTGAATTTTTATATCAAAGCAGATAGAACTAACAGCTAAACACAGGTTCTAGCTGTAATAAGTGAGAAGTGAGAAAGGAATCTCTGTAACTCTTACCTAAGCAGTAAACTTGCTAATTGATGACCAAAGTCATTGAATTGGAATTTTTATTAAATGTATGATCAACATTTTAAGAAAGTTAGTCATGTCAATTACAGTTCAGTTTAAAGCTTATGTATCATGAAATTAGGCCAAATCAATCTTCACAGATAACTAAATGATAGATAGTGTGATCATTCTACCAGCCGCATTCACAGTCCCTTCCAATTTATCACTGGTCTATCAGTTACCTGTGTTAAGATTTTCGCCTAATGAAGGCACTATAGTCAAAGGCACTAAAAGGCATGCCTAAGCCACTGAGGCAAGATGCATGAAGCTTTTTTGCTTTTGGATCATATTATGCCTACTTTCTTTTCAATGAGTTGTGTCTATCAAGTTAATAGTGTGCTGAACTTATTTATTTATGCTTGTCTTGTCGTGCATTAAAGCCTTGGGACATTATTTTCTTACTTTCAGGTTTTGTCCGTGACATTGGATGAATGGTCGAATGATGAAATAGATGCAATGGTTGAAGTTGGAGGAAATTCTTCTGCTAATTCAATTTATGAGGCTTATATTCCTGAAGGATATACAAAGCCCGGACCAGATGCCAGTCATGAGCAGCGTGCTAAATTCATCCGGTTAGATATGTTTTAATCTAACTTTACACTGTACATCTACCATTCTTAGTATCATTTGGCTTGTTTTATACAAAGTGGGTAAAGCTGTAGGCTACTTTAGATGATATCGATACAAACTTCTGTGTTCTCATTGCAAAAATTTTCTTGTTTTTTTTTTATTTTACCATTTGCCTTTGCTGAGTCATTTATTTTTAAGTTTCTGTTCTTTTCTGGTACTCTTTTTAATTGCAGTCCGTTGTCCTAGGTTGATCATTGAGTAATCAGCATGCTGTTGGGATATTGCTCATGGTAGCATCATCTATGATACCAATCTGATCAGTGATCAATGCTCAAATATAGAGTGGCATTTTAATTGTGACAATTCTTACTGCAGGTTAAAGTATGAGCATCAAGCATTTTTGAAACCTAGTTTGCGCATTGTGTCAGGAAAAAACAATCTCCCGGCAAGTATTTCCAAAGGGATTATGGATAGTTTTCGAATTACTAGCAGTTCACAGCGTAGGGTAATTATATTTTATACTTTAGATCCTTTGAATGGAGATGTATGTGTTTGTTGGCCATGTGTTGAGTTAGCGTATCAATGGGAACTGAGTTAAATTTATGTTGTATGCAGTTGTTGCATGCATCCAACTTTAGTACTGGTAGTATATGCAACAAAATTATTTTCATGAGCGATTTCCTTGGATGTTTGACGCATATTTATGGTTAAAACAGGAAGAAATGGTAGAATTTATTGGAATGGTAAAGGTGAAAGTGATCAAAGGCACAGATTTAGCTATCAGAGATATGATGACAAGTGATCCATATGTTATCTTGAAACTTGGCCAACAGGTTGGTTGTTCTCAGTTCTTGTTAGCATATACTCTTGGGAAACTTTAGCTCTTTATCTTTTATTTTTAATTGAAGAACAGTAGATGCTGATAACTTTCTTTCTTAATTGACTTTGATGCTACACCTTCAGAGTGTTCAGACAACTGTAATAAAAAGTAATTTGAACCCAGTCTGGAATGAGGAACTTGTGCTGTCTGTTCCTCAGCAATTTGGAATATTGAATTTGGTAAGGCTGAACTTGTCTTTTTAGAAAATGGAAACAAATTTTGTGTCTGTTCTACTATATGTGGCCACATCAGCGAAGAAAATTGAGCTCCTGCTTCCTAATTCCTCGACAATGCATGACACCTTTTCATTGTAAAACCAAATCCATATAATGCAAACAACTTGGATGACAAGTTAGTCTTGGGGTTGGGGGGAATAAAAACACATGAGCTATATGCTCCCAAAATCCAAATACTTTTTGAGATCCATGAATACAGATTTTAAGCAACTTCAATGTTTTGAAATTATGGGATTTAGGTTGGGAAGGAGGATACAAGAGAAATGAGTCTCCTAATAATTTTATGCTGATAGATATGGTTTTTATGATGATTAGGATACAAAATACACTTAGCCAGTAACCTAGCGCTCTCATTTATATAATAACTAACTTAAGCTCTAGTCCAGCATTACTGGCACAAACCTAAGCCCACTAATACAATTACAAAACAATGCCTAAGATTGCTTCCTCAGATAAATAATTGATTTTACTATATATTTGAAAGATACTATGAATATGTACTGAAATATTATAAAATACTCTTAAGAGAACAAGACAGCACACGGGGCAGATGTAGACACCAATTCTCATTTAAAGCTACAAATAGCATGCTCTAAATATATTAATAAACCAAGAAAGCAAAAAACACAGAATTTATATAATAACTAACTTAAGCTCTAGTCCAGCATTACTGGCACAAACCTAAGCCCACTAATACAATTACAAAACAATGCCTAAGATTGCTTCCTCAGATAAATAATTGATTTTACTATATATTTGAAAGATACTATGAATATGTACTGAAATATTATAAAATACTCTTAAGAGAACAAGACAGCACACGGGGCAGATGTAGACACCAATTCTCATTTAAAGCTACAAATAGCATGCTCTAAATATATTAATAAACCAAGAAAGCAAAAAACACAGAAACTTACGAACTCTTCAATCACTGCTGACTTTTATGCCTCCTGTTTTGTTTATTTTTTATCTCTAGCTTGTGTTGAATGATATATATATATATATATATATGAGGAGGGATCAAGTTACTTCAAGAGTAACTTTAAGAGAGTTACTCTTCATCTTCATCAGTCAGATTAGTTAAAGATTAGTTACTCCTCATCCTTTTAAAATTACTCTTTGAGTAACTTGATCACACCTATATATATATGTGTGTGTGTGTGTGTATAAAAGTAACTATTGTATTAAGTTTTCCCATATATCATCACATGCTTAGTTTGGAGCTAGGTTTCTGTTTACAGCCTCCCGCAATTTGGTGGTTGGATTTTGGATCTTCAAATGTGATGCTTCTAGCTGTCTGTCTGTGTTTTGGTACAGAAGATACAAAATTGATTTCTGGTGTAAAAACATGGAATTTTATCCTAACGGGTGGTTATATTGCATTGCAGAATGTATTTGATTATGACTTGTTTTCGGCTGATGATATAATGGGGGAAGCAGATATTGATCTTCAGCCCCTGATAACATCTGCAATGGCATATGGAGATGCTAGAATGTTTGATGATATGCAGATAGGAAAATGGCTGAAATCCCATGACAATGCGCTTATAGATGATAGCACAGTCAATATTATTGATGGTAAGGTTAAACAAGAGATATCAATCAAGCTCCAAAACGTTGAATCTGGAGAATTAGACTTAGAACTCGAGTGGATACCTCTTGATTATTAGGTAAATTACTGTTAATCTTTCCATTCTCTTAGAGGAATTCTTTTCTAATTTTATTCTATATTTGGCCCATCATCCTATACAAATAACTAAACTGTGTTATTTTTTCTAATTTGTACAATTAAATTATTTAATCAAACACGGAGTTTAGCTGAAGAAAAGAATGAGTGAACATATAATTTGCCATTTTTTTTATCACCACAGATTACTTGTGTGCACATGCCAGTTTGCATGTCTCTTTTTCTATTGGTATACACAAAAACATGTGCTGTTAATGCTTTCTCAGAACCATGATATATTGCGATTAAATATATTTGATTTTTCCCCTTTTCCTCCTGCTGAATATAGTTAGTACCTATCCTTTAGTTTTACTAGAACGATTATCACCCCTGGGTGCATACACCCTTAAATAGGAAACAGAGACAGTAAAAGAAGAGATAAAGTAATAAAATAAGTGACTTGATGAGAAAAGGAGAGATGGAAAGGAATATATAGTGGGTGTAAATATTTTGTGAAAAAATTGCAATGTGAAACTATTTCTTTATTTTTATCCCATGTTTCATGATGAGTGAAATGTGAAATTTTTTTCTTCACATTTTTTGCCCTGTCCTGGTGTTTTTTAGTAACTACGTTTATAATGTTAGCCATTTATGATTTTTTTATAAAGATTAAGAAAATATTTGAATATCTATAATTTAAAAAAATATATATTAATATTGGACTAGCTAACACTTTTTTTGTGTTCAACGGGGCCTAGACCAAATATATTAATAATGACTAGTAACACTTATGTTTTCTCTTCTTTTGCTTGGTGCAGATAATTACTTGACCAATAACTTAGTTTGAAAAATATTAAAAACAAACGGTAGTTAGGCTGATATAAATGGATAATATTATTGCCAGAACATCCTAATTTTCCAAGATTGTTTTTTTCAATTTGAGTATACAACAATAGTAATCTAAAACCTGAAATCGTGAAACATTAAATTGTTGTACTCCTGTTCAAGTGTTTGATGATGCTCAAGAGGTTGAGTTATTTGTTGTGTTGTAAGATGCATGTTGAAATTTATGTTTTTATTTAAATAAAAAAAACATTTAACAATTTAATTAAAATAATAATAATAATAATTACTGACTTGTAACCCCCCTAGATTCATCTTAAGATAGGAATCGTAATGAGTTAATTGTTAGATAACAGATAGTTAACTTTAATCTAGTTATTTTATTCATTATATAAGACTTGTGTACCTCTCGTTAGATGATTCATTTGTGAACTAGCATTGATAATTTAATGAGACTATGTATGTACCAAATGTTTATTTTAGTTTATTTTGAAAAATATTTGTTTATTTTTGTCAAATTATTTACTACAACTTAAAAAAAATAAATGATTATTTTTTCAAACTTAAATTGCAGTATCAAACATATACATATCTATTGGATTTGACCACTCATTTCACCTAATTTTTTATCAATTGATTTTTTCATTTACATTTCCGCTTGGATGACAGAAAACGTTTATCTAGAATTGAATGAAGCACTCTTGGATTGAATGGGGAGCGGTAATTCCAAATCAATAATGGCACTGCACTTCAGAAAGAAAAAAAAATGCAAAAAATTTTGGGACGGCATCTCATATGTTCTAGATATGATAGCATATATTCTTTAAGTTTATTCACCAGAAGTATATATACATATATATATTCCTTAAGTTTTGCACCAAATTAGTGTAAAAAGGTTTAGTTGCAAGTTGCTATGTATTTAATATAATATGTTTCGCGATTGGGTGGACAGCGTGATGATCCAAGTCAAGAAAGATTTGAAGAGTACTACTTTAAACTTACATTCAAATCTTTCCAAAGTTTATGATCTTAGGTTTCGTGATGGTCATATAAAGTTTGAAATGATTGACGATTTTGGTGTAATTTTTTTAAAAATATGTTTTTATTCTTCTAAAATTTTTGTAGTTCAGATTATTTTTATGATTCTCTAAAATTTTGCAAAAATATTAGTTAAAAATAAATATATTTGATATTTTAAAAATATAAAAAATATGATATTTCTAAAAAAAAAGATTGTCATGTACTAACCTTAAAAATGATCAGGGCTAGAATTGCTTGTTAGAATAATTTTTGTGTAAATGCATCATGAATTCACACCTTCTCAATAAGTGTTTGATTAAATCTCTCTAATCTATCTTATTGGACAATACTCCTTATGAAAATTCCTAGCATTGGAGGTACCAAAAATTGAAGTATATAAATTTTGAACAATTATATCAATAATATAATATATTATATTAATATTTGATGTATTGATAATATATATCAATATTTTTTACTGACAAAATTTTCTATTAATATAATTAATTTAATGATTATATATTGATGTAAAATAATTTTGTATTATAATTCAATCATAAATTATTGTTGATATGATTTTTTAAATAATTATTATAAAGTTAATAAATTTATTATATATAATAATTTTCTAAATACATAACAAAAAATTTATATTATAATATATCATTTTGTTAACATAAATTGATAACATCTATTTTACTAGTTTAACTTTCAGTATAAAAAAAGGTTATACTAACATAGGCCAATTCAATACTAAATTGTTACTTTTTATAAGATATTGAAAATAGTAATTTTTATATATATATATAATTGAAAAGGAT
>JAMLFT010012273.1:0-10519 GCA_026544285.1 Pachyrhizus erosus | reverse complement strand
ATTAGTTTTTAAAATATTTAATAGTTTAAAAATTTAATTAAATTAAAATAAAAAAAATAATTAATTAAATTTTTAATTGAAAAGTCTTGAAAATTATATGGATTAAATATATTTTGGGTCCTTAATAAATATCCAAAAAAAAATTTATCCGTAATAATTTTTATTTTGTGTTTAATAAATATTTTATTTTATTTTAGATTTTCAAATTGGTCTAAATAATTTGTTTAAAAAGTAATTTAGATAACGTTTTAGAAATAAAAATAAAATAAAATAATTCATGTAAAAAAACTATTAGATATTAAAAAAAATTATATATTTATTATAAACAAAAAGCATATTAATATAAAGAATATTAAGTTTATTCAAATTTATTATGATCTTTTCTTTTCTCAAGTAATAATGGTGACCTGGTCTTTTTTAATACAGGAGTTATTAAATTTATAAGATTTTAATTTAACTAATAATTATCAATAGATATTAAGAAATAATATATTACTTGATTAGATTTTATTTTGAATTTGGTTACTTAATATGTTTTATGAATATTAATAATTAAAAAAAATAGTTACTTCTTATTTAATAATGAGTTTTTAAAATATACATATAAAGCATTGATAATATTAAATAACACATTAGTGTTCAGATTCAAGTCTATTTTACTATTTATTGTTTAATTTATCATATATTTTGTGAATAATAACAATTCAAAAACTGAATTTTTAGATATTTTATTAAATTTAAATTGAATTTATAATTTTATACATAATTAAATATAATTAGATTTACTAAATCTAATTGTGTTCAAAGGCTATGTTTAAACCTAATTCATAAATATATATTATGAGCTTAATTACTATTTTCAAAATTATATAATAAAAGTTATTAATGGATAGATTTAATTACTTATTAAATATAATTATTGTCTTAATTCATAAGGATGAAAATTATAATATTAAAGTTTCAAAGACTAACGTAATTTTACTAAATAAAAAAAATTAGAAATGACTTATACGTTCTTAGTCTAGACATAAAAAAATCTTCTTTTCTATATATAAAGATACAAATTATATTAAATTTATTTTAAATTTTTTTATTTAATTGTATTAAAATATTTTCCTTACTAAAATTAAAAATAAAAATAAAAATTTAATGCATGCATAATTTAATTTATAAGATTTTATTTTAACTAATAAATATTGATAGATATTAAAAAAATATATTACATGACTCAGTTTTATTTTTAATTTGGTCACTTTGTAATATATGTTTTATGAGTAATAATAATTTAAATGATTTTGTTTTAGATATTTAGATCAAATCTAGAAATAATGAATTTTTATTTAACAATGAATTTTTAAAATATATACATAAAGAATTAATAACATTAAATATCACATTAGTATTCTGGTTCTAGTCTATTTTACTATTTTTTAATTTATACTGAATAATAACAATTAGAAAAGAAATTTTTAGATTTTTTGTTAAATTTAAAATGAATTTATAATTTAATAAAAAATAAATATAATTAAGTATTCTGAATCTGATTGGATTTGATAAAAAGTTTTACTTGAGCATGATTTTAAAATATATATTGTCAACTTAATTATTATTTTAAAAATTGTATAATAAAAATTATTAATATAGGAATTTAATTTTATTAAATATAATTAAATTTGTTAAATCTAATTAATAGTCATGTAATCTGAATTTAAAAATTATTTTTTATTTATAAATGTAATTTTGTTATTTATCTTACTAATAAAGTATATTTCAATTATTATTTTAATTATTTGAAATTAAGATAAAAAATAATTAAATTTAATTATATATTATGAATTTAAAAATATATTTTATTTTAAGACACTATAATTTTTTTCTCACATTATTTTTATTGTTAAATATTTTTTTTTCTATTTAATAAATATATAAAAGATAATAATTATAAACATAGCCATATCTTTAAAAATAGATAATTTTTATTAAATAATTTTTTCAAATTTCCTTTTAATATATATATTTGTGTATTAATGGAGTGTTGAATATTAATGGGTGTCCAAATGCCACTTTCGATTTACGAAGAATAAATATATTTGGTGATTCAAATAATGTATATTCAAATAAAATTATCCATATATTTGTGAGTGATGGAAAAATGGAGAAATGTTCCATCCTCTTATAAATAGCGCCGAAATTGTGTTCGTATTAGTTTTTCAATAAAGTGGAAAATGGAAGCCAACTTCACATCATAGGAAGCAGCACGAACATCATGGAAAAGTGAAAATTGTTTCAACTTAATTTTATCCGAAGGTGGATTGAATTTTCTTAGAGGAAAATATGAGACAGCTAGCCAAGTGGTTGTAGCTGCCAAGAAAATTTCCTAAACAGCAATCAGTGGCTTTTATTCAAATGTATTATCCTCATTCAATGGAAGTGGAAAAATAGTGTTTTCATATTAGCTTTATTATAAATTAAAAAGTAAACCCAGGAAATTTCTTATACTATGTATTGACCTCTCCTACAGTGTCAATCGGGCAAATCACACGATTCAAAATCCTACAGGAAAAACAAACAGCCATGACCAATCTTAATAGAATGGCTTGCATGCTCTAATAGATTCTACTTGCACTCAAGTAGAAGTAGTGAAATCCAATTCCGATTCTATAGCAATAGCACCACCATAAAGTGTCTGAAATCCCAGGCATTCACACCACGACCAAGAATTGGATCATGTTTTTGATCCCTAATTCAACATGTCTTGCAAATCGACACCCTAGCTTTGATAGACCGTAGCACATTATTATTGTCAAAATCCTGTTATTCAAACAAATTTCGATTGCCCTCAACAATCATTGATAAATTTAATGCACAGGAATTTCTAGTAATAACAGTGAAAAATGTTGAAGATTTCTAAATCACAGGAAAACAAGGATGTCCTCGCCACTGACTTAGGTATATATTAGGTAATTCTTAATTTTCAACAACATGAAATTCGCATGTTAAATAATGCGAATTTGTCATTTTGTTAGATTTACCAAAATGTGAAACATTGGTTATAGGAAAAAAGTAAGTGTTCATGTGTCTCAAACTAATAATTTCACAAATGTGGAATTATAATTTCACATTAGTCTATACACCGCGAGATGTATATAATTTCACGTTGGTTAAATAGAAATTATTGACTTCATATATATTTCTCGCCTCTGTGTGTATTCATAATATATGTCTAAATACCAGTTTATAACTCTTGAAAAAATTGCCGGTAGCCATATAAATATGACGTAAAAAAATGGAAGGTGCACCTGAATGTAAAAATTTGCATTCCTTTCTCTCGTTCCATGATGCTTTTAACGGTACAAAATTTAGTACCTTCATTTAGGTCTAGCTTGTATAAAACTCAATCTATGCACTTCTATGCTATATACAAAACAATTCTGACCTACGTAAATGAAAATAATTATTTCTAACTACACACAATATGCAGAGGTCTTAAAGTTGGTTCCGCAATTGCACCACTAAACCCTGCATTAACTCAATCTTTTGACTGAGCTCTTTGACAACAGTAAGGTGCTGAAAGGAAGACTCAGAAGTTTCAATATCAGTCATCAAAGCATTGATTTTAGCCTTTGAATCAGCAACTGCTTCCTCAAGCGAAGTTAATGTTTTGCTTGGGCTTTCATTTATCAGGTTTTGTAATGGAGAGGGCCCTCTGCTACAAACACTACCATCTAAGCTATGCTTCTTAGGAGAAAAAACCTTGTCGATGCCTTCACTTCCTGCATATCATCATAACATTATTAGAGTGATGGAAGACCGAATAAATGAGTGCATCAGCCCAACCAACCCTTGAAACTCTAGGAACGGGCTTGAAGGCAAAGGATCAACAGCAACAAAATTAACCAAAGCCACACAGCCAAAGGAAAACGGGGTACATTTACAAATATAATATAAATATTATATAAAAGGAGAGATCCTCCAAGAAGACCAACACAATGGCTGGATTAGTATACTTTTGTCAGCAAGTTCCAAAACCTCAAATTCACTGTTTGTTTTTTCCTATGTTATGGATCAGTTCTGTTAAGACATCCCACTATGTTATACATGTTCAAAGATTATAGTTCACCGCAATTAAGTTTCCAATTTAAGATAAACTCCAATCAATTAGTAACACTTGTTCCTTAATTGTCCTGTTTTACTTACCAATTGAAAATTAGTGTAGTCTAAATTTCACTATATTCACAGAGGTTAGGCTTAATTGCACTTTTTACTCCCAACTTTTTATTTTTGATGAATTTGGTGCACTTTAGCCCCTACTTTTAGAAAAATTGCAACTTTTATCTTGTGTCAATTAAACTAACATGGCATGTTGACATAATTACACTTTCTATCCCCAACTTTTTTATTTTTTACCCCCAATTGTTGGGGACAATTAATGAAAATCAGACAAAAGGTAAAATTTGCATGTTTTTAAAAAGTTAGGAGTAAAATGTGCCAAATTTATTTATTTTGGGTAAAATTCGTTAAAAAGTAAATGGTAGGAGGAAAAAAGTGTAATTAAGCCCAAAATTTATTCAAGTGCTAATCAATACAGTCTTGAACTTCAAGGAAATAAAGTAACCTAAGTGGTAGTGAGAAAACAATGCATTCATCATTTTCAATTTCCTTGTTAATTTTTTCATTTCCATGTCAAGGAAGCAAAATAACCTTAGGCTTAGTCTACCCTGGTTTATACAAATATTTTTAAGTATCATATTCAACTTCCAGCTGATCTATACTTCAGTTTAGCAAGTACATGGGTTCTAGACCTTGTTTTGAAGTCCAATGTCAATTTCTTTAAAGTTTTAACATCTGAATAAAATAACACAAATAGTATCATTGGGGCTTTTGTTATGCATTCTCTCAATGATATGGACATCAACCATTCATTGCCAATCAAGAATGCTAAACCTGAAATCCATGTCTGTCCTACAGCAAAATGTAATTTTCTAAAGATATAACCATGACAGCAATTGGTGATTGGAAAATGTAAATATGGTAGAATTGTATATAGTACTTCCTAGCTCTCAGCTGTATGTAAGGCTGAATGATCACTAATGGGTCTAAATAAAATAAGAGCTTATTCCTAATTAAAAGCATTGTATACATGAGGAAATTTGGCAGCATACCTAGGTTGCCAAGCTGATCAATTACAGACTGGCCAACAGAACTTTCTAGATTAAATAGCCGTAGAATTCCAGCTGTTATCCTGCCAGCAGAATCCATTTCAGATTTGCACAGAAAAGTGAGGTGTTGGACCTCTTCCTTGGTTACAATTGCCTCAATCTGTATAGTAAAATCTTCATCACACACAACCTTTCAATAAAAAGAGACAAAAACTACATACTTTAAATATGAAATTCCCTTTACCGGTTGCTTTATAAAAAACTTCATGTTTTCCACTTTCCAATTAGCCACTTCATCATCTTCATTGTCCTCACATAATATGAAGCCTACTTCAAGATCTATTCCCCCAACTTTGTCAGTGAATTCTTTAACTCCATTTGCAGTTATCATTGGTGAAGGAATGTACTTGTGGGTGTGGGGCTTCATGATCTGAAGCCCTTGAACTCCAACCTGCAAGTTCTTGCTCAACAGTAAAGGGTATGGAAGGACACATTTACAGGTAAGATAAACTCATAACATGCAGATAAAATCAACCTAAAGTATCTCAGCCACAGCTAATATTTAATATTTTCACAGTCTAGACCAACAGCATTTTCATTCATTCAATTTGCCCATTTAGTTCTAGTGAAAAAAAAATTCCTACTGACCTTGGCAATACACAATGATAAACTATCCATACATCCAAGCAACAAAATGTTATGTAAGGCTAAGCTACCGTATACATAATTGAGGATTGAGATATAGACCACATTATGTTGCAATGTTGATTGGTATAGTAAATATCTTTGATATTACTGGGATTAGATGATGTCTCGATGTATCTTCGATATTTTTCCTATTTCCTTTTTATGTTTCCTTAATAGGATTAGCTATTTAGCCAATAAAAACAGGATTAGAGTTTGTATTCAAAACATACTGAAATATTAACTTCTTTATCTTCCAAGTTGGTATCAGAGCTCCCAATCTTAGGGGCTCTAATTCTGATGTTACTTTTCTGGTGGCATCACAACTGTCTGCCACCACAGCCATTGATGCTTATTGGGATGGCAGCTGCACTAGGAGGAGAACCTCTTCATCGGCGACACCTACCCAAAGTGATACATCTTTGACTTCTCAAGTTGAAGATTGGAATTTCCAAGGTCCTCTAACAAGATCCATGAAGAAGAGACTTGAAGAGAAGATCAGTCTTTGTTTTTGGACATTAGTAGTTTTAGGAATCTTGTTTAGGTCTTGTATTCTAGACCATAGTAGTTAGGATGACTTTTATGATTATATTTTGGTTTTGGGCTTGTATTTGGCCCATTAGCTTGTAAGGCTTGGATGTTTGATGCTTGTTGGGCTTGTTTGGGCCTTCCTTCTTTCTCCTTGGCCCAAACCGCCACCTTCTTGAGTCTAGAACTCGAGTTAGAGGTGCTTGGTTGCCTATATAAGGCACCAAGTCAACTAGGAGTCAACAACTTGTCATTTTAATGAAATTTCAGATTTTCTCTCTAGAATTCTAGGGAAAAAGTTTCTTTTCCTTATCAAAGCTTGATTGCTTTGTGGCGGAATTCAACCTTTCTTATCCTATTCCTAGGAGTAGGTAGCGAATCCATTCCTATTCTCCTCCATTTCTTGTTGGTTGAAGCTTGGAATTGAAGATTATGATGAAGATCTATGGGAAGAATGTAGCATAAAGGATAGCGGCCGTTTGGCACTTCCATGCACTACCCTTTCCTCAGTGCCACCACGGACAAGGCCACTGGTAATCTCTCTTGTTGTTTCAAGGATCGGTTTCCCTATTGCTCATCTCGTTTAGAGGCCTACCTAAAGCACTAATTTTTTTTCTAAGAATAAAATGCCCCTACTTCCCTTATCTCACCATGGTAGAAAAAAATGGTATCCTTCCAGCATCAGAGTAATCTATGTTAAGTATTTAAGTGAATTTGCTCCCACAGTTGCCACAAAATATAACTCTTTAAAATGACATGTTTATTTCACAAGATTCTGAAACTTGCAGTACTACACCAAAACAAAATGGCCAAGATTCATTATTTGAATCTACTCTCATAATGTGTAAGGTTTTCACTAGATCTAAGGCTACATCTTCAAACACAATTTATACCAAACAATCTTTGGAAATTAGGAATTAGGAAGAATTAACCTCAATGCCACAACATGATGATTCTTGTAAAGAAACAAAAAATAGGTTCAAAGATTTAGATTGAATTTAGAAGGGAAAGGTTTATATAAGGAAGAAAAATAAGGAAGTTGAAGATGAACAAACTCTGCAATACAACCATGAATCTAAAACCGAGGGAGAATTTAACTAGTGAACTTGTATAGGTAAACCTTTTTGCTCTAAAACTAATATTCTAGATGAGTCTTCTAAAATGAATATGCTCATAGCTCTTTGAAAAGGCATTAGATCCTGTATTAGGCATCCTTTGTCTAATTGTGTGTGATACTCAAATTTGTCTCCATCCTTTGTGACAATTACCTCTTAATTGTCTAGTGTAGAAATTCCAAAAGATGTACAGGAAGCTCTAAAGGTTCCAAAGTGGAAAGAAGTTGTTCATAAGGAGATTAAAGCTCTTGAGAAGAACCATACTTGGAGTATTATGTCTTTACCAATCGGAAAGAATATTGTGGGTTGTAAATGGGTTTTTAGTATGAAGTATAATTCTAACAGATCATTGGAAAGATACAAGGCACGATAGATGGCTAAAGGATTCACTCAAACCAATGGTATAGACTACTCAAAGACTTTTGCCCCTATCGCAAAGTTGAACACTATTCGCATTCTCTTATCTCTTGTTGCCAACTTCAATTGGCCTTTAAATCAATTAGATGTAAAAAATGCCTTCCTCAATGGTGACTTGGAGGAAGAGGACAGTTCTCTATGCTTCGAAGACAAATTTGGGTCAAAGGTATGTAAACTGAAAAAGTCTATTTATGGACTCAACATCATTCTTACGAGATATGATGAAGTAGAATTGGAGAGGCTAAAAACGAACTTGGCAACAAAATTTGAGATCAAGGACTTAGAGTCTTTGTGATACTTTCTTGACATGGAGGTTGCTCGCTCAAAAAAAGAGATTGTTGTTTCAAAAAGAAAGTACATTTTCGACCTCTTGGATGTAATGAAATGAATGGTTGCAGACCAGCAAATACCCCCATGTATCCCAATGTAAAACTTTGAGAAGAAGGAAGTGTTCCCATTCATGTCGGAACATACCAAAGATTAGTTGGCAAATTAATTTACTTGTCTCATACTCAACCTGACATTGTTTTTTTAGTGAGGTTGTAAGTCAATTTATGCACTCTCCTTATGAATAACATCTTGAGGTATTATACCGAATTTTGAGGTACTTAAATAGAAATCCAAGAAAAGGTCAATTTTTTAAGAAAAACAATGAACGAAATGTTGTTGTTTTCATTGATGCAAATTAGGCACTATGTGTGGGGAAATTTGGTAACTTGGAGAAGCAAAAAACAAGGAATGGTTACTAGAAGTAATGCAAAAACAAAATTTAGAGCAATGGAAAAAGGAATTTGTGAAGGACTATGGATTTAGAGTCCTAGAAGAACTCAAGATGACAATAGAACTCCCATTGAATTGTGACAACAAGGCTATAATAAGCATGGCTCACAATCTCATCTAGCATGATAAAATGAAGCACATTGAGATTAACCACCACTTAAAAAGGAGAAATTGGATGCTGGAATTATCTACTTACCATTTGTGCCTTCCAATTAACAAACAGCTGACATCTTGACCAAGAGCCTACCAAGACCCATCTTTGAGCATTTGATAAGCAAGTTGGGCATGATAGATATCTAAGCACTAGCTTGAGGGGGTGTAAGAATTAATTAATTATAGATATGTCAAAATCAAGGATTTGTTTTTTTTTCTTTTAAAATAAGATAGTCATTATTATTTGTCTTAGAAATGTGGATTATGATCCTAACTCAACCCCAAAAAACTAGCTCATAAAGTGAGAATTATCGCTCACTTATACACATTATTTGGCCATATCACTAGTCAATATAGGATCTCCAACACACCCCCCTCACGCCGAGAACTTGACATCTTGAGCGTAAAATTTATAAGATTGAATATTTATGGGTAGTCCAATAGTGACCCGATAGCAAGTGGCCAAATAAGCCCAATAACAGATTGCTAGGATAGGCTTTGATACCATATAGAAAAATCATGTATTTTTATGTATTATGTGTTTAATTACACAAATAATCTTTTTATTTATAGATAGTTGTGAAACAAAAAATTAAAAACTGATAAGGATAGAATCCTTGATTTTTTAGCTATATAGGTAAGACAAAACATATATTTAACTGAATATATCATATCTTTAACAATCTATTTTATTTTGTTTCCTTTTATTATTCCTTAAATTAAGGAATAGCCTTTAATGTAATATTTTCTATATTAGCAGTATGTTTACTATTGAATAATACAGAAAAGTCTTTATCATTACTTTCTACATATCTCAAATCTATAATTGTAATAATTAGTGAGAAACTAAGGAGGAATAACATATTCACCACAAATAGGTGAAGATGGTGACTTTGAGCAATATTACTTATCCTAGCATCTTGTATGTTATACATTAAGTTAGCCAATTCATATCCTACCCTCAACAACCTCATCTTCTTGTTCATTGAATTATTCGCTACCTTATAAGATTACCAATGTGATGGTTAGTTTTTCCTTTTAGGACTTCTTTATCTGTACCCAATTTCCCATGTGAAGTGTTATCACAACCAAAGTGGAGGCAAACCATGATTGACAAGATGTGTGCTCACTATAGTAGTGGCACTTGGGAGTTGGTTCCTCTTCTTACTAGAAAATGTTGTTATTTGTTGTTGGTTGTATACCCTTAAGGTTGGTCCTAAGGGCACCATTGATTGATACGAGGCTCGTCTAATAGCGAAAGGTCACACACAAGTCTATGGTCAGGACTACACTAACACTTTCTCTCCAATAGCCAATATGACTTCTATTAGACTACTCTTCTTGATAGTTGTCATTCTTCATTGGGCCCTCTTCTAGCTAGAAATTAAAATTTTTTTTCTACATAGTGATCTTGATAAAGAGGTATACATAGGTAACCACCTAGGTTTGTTGCTTAGGGGGAGTCCTTTACAACGGTTTGTCGGCTCTGCAGGTCCCTATATGAACTTAAATAGTCCCTTGGAGCTTGGTTTGGTCGCTTTCAAACTGTTGTGCAATAGTTTGGGATGATGCATAGTGCAACTGATCATTTTGTCTTCTATCCTTATTCTTGATACATTCCTAGCTTCATCAGAGGGTCAGACACTTCCCAAGACACTTCAAGCTTCCTTTGGACCTTTAACA
>JAMLFT010012272.1:0-10519 GCA_026544285.1 Pachyrhizus erosus | reverse complement strand
TATATATTTAAAATAATTAATAATATTATAAGGTATTTAAAAATTAAAATTTAAAAATTATACATTATTATTCTATCAAATTAAAAAAAATATTATAAATTATTATACTGTCAAGTTATTATTATGAGATCATTCAAACGATAATAATGATTAAAATTAAAAATTTATCTAATATTAAATGAGAGTAAAATAAAATATATTTTTTAAATAATTAAAATAAAAAAATTTAAATCATCAAAATATAAAAAATCCTATTTCTAGAGATAAAATTCATATTTCAACCTTTATTTTTACTATTATTTTACTCATAGTCACTTTCTCGACAATTGTCAGCCAAGAGTTCGGGTTCCACGAATGAAAATAAATAAAGTGATAATAAAAGAAGAAAAATTGATAGTACCACTTACTTTTTGTTTGGACTTGCTATATAAAAAGCATGGGAAGTTAAAAACTCAATATATTTATTTTGTTTTAATTTATAATACTATTCTATTTTCTTCTTCTGCAAATATTTGTAGAAAAAATTATCCAACATAACCAAATTAGTATAGAAGTAAAATAAAGGGAATCTTTTTCCTCTTCCTCTAAAATTTCCCACTAAAAAATTATTTATCTATAAGAAAATTCATTATTTTCTTTGAAACATTTCCTCCTTTTATCCTTCCCAAATCGTTAAAAAAATGGTTTTCATTCTTATAATTATCTTATCAAAATCGTTACGCCATTTTTTTTTATCAGCAAATAGAATTTCATGTAGTAGAAAACGAAAGATGAGCCATAACATAAGGAATTGAATGCCATAAACCATCACCATAGGTCTTTTACAGAACCTGGTCACTTCCTAAGCCTATAAACCTCATCCTACACACTGAAAAGCCTATAAATAGGAATACAGGAAGGAATATACCTTCCAACCCATGTTGAGCTTTTACCCAACCAAACTACCATAAAACGTAGCACCTAATTGAACAGAA
Source organism: Pachyrhizus erosus (assembly GCA_026544285.1). Taxonomy (NCBI): domain Eukaryota; kingdom Viridiplantae; phylum Streptophyta; class Magnoliopsida; order Fabales; family Fabaceae; genus Pachyrhizus; species Pachyrhizus erosus. The sequence goes on along the minus strand of JAMLFT010012272.1, from coordinate 9,545 downwards.
GTAAAACAATGGAAGAATAAATTTTGCACCTAATAACCAAAACTTGAACAAATTTTGCACCTAACTAAGCAATTATGACACCAAAATAATTCAAGAAAGCTCCTTCCTCACTAATTAGAAAATTAACAGTACTACTAGAACATTTACTAACCTTTTGAGTGCAAGTTTCAGTGGTTCTGTAATTCCACCATATTTTTGGAGTAGCATACCAGCAGCCTCCTTATCAACTTTGGCTTGAATGGTGAGTATCTCCCTACTAAAGTTTTCAATTGTCCCTGCAATCTTGGAAAGTCAAGATAAATTGTTTCTTCAAATTGCAGGATAAGGACTCCTCTCTCATACAATTATCTGAATTCTAATTACTAGAAAAATTAAAATTAGTGACAGAACAATCTATAGGTAATTTTTAAAAGTTCCACACTAAATTTTAGTGATCCCAGAATAAGTGAGAAAAAGACAATTTTCCATCATTGAAATTTAGTCACTCTAACTTGTTCATTTTTAGTAGCTTATCCTTTTCCACTAGCTTGAAAAACCTAAATGCACATCCAAACCTCCTGCCAATATTAAACTTTTACACCGCCAGCAAACGTAGCACCTAGTAATTAGAACTTGGTCGAAAGAATACAAGGGGTATCCTAAGCCCAATTACATCAAGATATGTTCATGAAAGTGAAGAGGACAACAAAAAGAAGGATTTGTCCACCACTCATATATCGTCTACATATTTGATTTCTATGTAGACAAATGAACCATATTGTGCAAATCTACAGAAGGTTCTCACACTGTGCCAATCGTAGATCGACCAAATTAAATTGGCCTATTCCATTTTGTAGTAGAACCATATTAACACTCAACCAGTGATAACATCTTTGCCAAATGCTACAAGACACATTACAAGAAAATAACAGATGTTGTGTAGATCTGAAGTCTTCTTTTTACAAAAATTACACTTGAAATTATGACCATGGGAAAGAACTTCTCTTCTAGATAGATTTTATTTTGGAAGTATTCTATCAATAATTACCAATCACTATTTTGGATGTATATCATATTTTAAAGGTTCATCAACAATATCATATTTTGAAGGTACTTTATCAAGAAAGATTTCCAATCACTATTCTCAAAAACTAAATGGGCCAGACCAACTCTTGATGGCATCGATTTCAAACAAATATCTCTACAGGCCATGAAAGGTTAACCTCCACAGTTGAGGAAAGTGAAATCTAAGAAGCGATATGGAGCTGTGACAGTACTCGGTAGTAAAAGCTTGGGTTTAGACGGTCACGTACAAACTCAAATTCTTCCAAAAGTTTTGGGAGCTGGTAATCAAAAGTGATATCTGCAACATGATGGCTGAATATCACTCTAATGGCAAACTAGCGAGATGATGCAACGGTTCCTTCATTTGCTTAATACTAAAAAAAAGAATTCAATTCAAATAGAGGAATTTTGACCAATCTCCTTACTAGGGAGCGTCTACACAATCCTAGCAAAAGTACCAGCAGGAAGACCAGAGAAGGAACTGAGTTCAGTTATTTCAGAAAACCAATATTCTTTGATAAAAGATAGGCAATTCCTCGACGGTATATTAATTGTTAATGAGGTGATTGATGATGCAAGAAGAACGCTCTATACATGCTCCATCTTGAAAATAGGCTTTGAAAAGGCTTTTGATTAGATGAGGTAGAGCTACTTAGACCACAAGTTGATGAGACTTGGCAATGAGAAATGGAGAGGCTGGATTTTTTAATGTCTCTCAACGGTTACAACATCAGTTCTAGTCAATGATAGTTCAATAGAGGAATTTTCATTGGAGAGGACCTTAGACAAGGGGGTCCTCTCTCTTCTATTCTTTCTGATTGCTACACAAGCTCTCAGTAGAATCATAAGGTTGATAACAGAAAAAAGTTTCTTTAGGGGATACTAGTTCGGGGGAAAACATATTGAAATTTCTCATCTACAGTATGAAAATGATGTGCCTCTGATTGATGACAACCATGAGGTGAATACAAGGACAACCATATTTTTTAGCTTGTCTAAAGGACTAAAGGTAAACTTCTACACGAGCAATTTGTTTGGTGTTTAGTCAAACTCAGAAGAAGTGGCAGTAAATGCTAATTATTTGAAACCGATGATCCACCTATCAAGCATATGGGTATTCCAGTGGGAGCTAATCCTAGAAAGTTAAGTACTTGAAAACCTTTGTTAGATAAGATGAAGAACGTGTTGTTATCTTCTTAGAACAAGATACGATGAACAAATATATCTCTATCCTTTCAACTGGTCTTCCAATAATATACTGTGTATATCTACAAAGTTCCAAAGACGGAAATTCATCTCCTACTATGATTCAAAACCAGTTTTTGTGGGGAAATGGTGAGGGGAGGGGTAAATTGGGAAACGGGTTCTAAGTAAAAAATGAGGAGACCTAGGGGTTAGTGCTTTGTTAAATGGTTCTTGTTAGCAAACGTATTTCATTGAGCGTGTTCAATATTTATTTTATTTTATTTTTTTATCAATGTTCAATATATGGTTCTAAAAAGTGCATCAGTACTTTAGCTTTTATGAAATAGTTTTTCTCAAAATAATTCTGTCCAGAAGCTACAATAAACAAGTAATCTGTATCCGATCTCAATCTTCAACAAGCACAGCAAATTTGAGTAAGCAGACAACTGAACTAATTATATAGATAATTCAAAAGCTTTTTTTTTGTTGTTGTAAATTCAGGGTTTATCTCAGGCGAAAATCATAGATTAATTCCTTAAATTACTAACATCTATTTAAAGGATTATCTTTCCCAACAGGTGTGATTCACTTATTCCAATAAAATCTTTAAGGGTCTAAAATTTAATTTCAGTGACGCATTTAAAATCTGATATAAAAATCTTATTAGTATATTACTTATCATCCCAATATAATTTAACTTTAGGTTTATAGTTTCTTTGTGCCGTCTAATCTCTAATGGTGTTCTAAAATCTAATGTATGTATGAGTACCACTACCACCACTTTTTGTGGTGCTAAGCTAAAATGAAAGTTAAAACTTGAAAGCCTTGAGTTACTAATTAGGCTTTTCTCCTCTAGCATGGTGCTTAAGAATTCGAATCCTATCGTTTCTTCATTCAAACATGTAACGTAAAACCAATAATAAACTAAAGATTTTCATCATTTCTCAAGTCACTTTGCAGCATGATCAATAATTGTATAATGATGAGGTGAGTTACCTACCTTGTATTCGAGACAAATATTGGTCCAACAACTTTCCCTTCACAAAGTTGATCCACTCTGCACATATCAAATAGAAAGTTTTTAGAAGCAGCTCAAAGTTTTTAATCTGTTAATATAACTGGCGTACTCAGACATGTGATATCGAGTAGTTAAGTACAAGTTTCTTCTATTTTTTTGGTGACTAGTACAAGTTTCTTCTCTGTCTACAAATTAATTTACGATGAAGATGTAGCACTCATCATTGTTATTCAGATTATATATATAGAAAAAGTCATCCATAAATTAAATTTAAAGATACCACTAAATGTATAAGGTAAGGGCATACGAGTTTCAATTGTTTTAAATAATAACCAAAGAAAAAAACACAACTGCATCATTGCAAGTCAATGAACCTGGTTGAATACCTAATTTATAATGTGCCACTGAAAGGAGTACAGATTCAGAGAGGGCATATTCTATAAATCAAACTAACAGCTTTTTTGAAGGCCGTGAAATTTGAGCATATATTTTATTTTTTTTTATTTTTTAAACGTTAAGGGAAAAAACGATGAATCAATTGAAGCCAAAATTTGTCCTTAATTATCAACCAATATTTCTACTTTACGTTTTATTATTTTTTCACTTTTTAATATATTTCCTGTCTTATCTTCTCTCATGAATTATATGGCAATGCCTAGTAATTTTGAGTGCACAAATATTACACCTACAATATCAAAATAATGGCAGGCCAAAAAAGGGGTAGCCAATGGCTAAACTAAAAGATACAAGCATGTTACCAGCTAATTCAGAAGTACCCCATTTAATATATATATATGTTATTTTCTTTGGCTGATAAAAGTAAAACAAAATAATAATAATGAAAATTAAGGACATACAACTTAGGAGGTAAATATTGGCCAGCTGTAATCAGATATATAGAAGATCGAATAACTAATCCTTTTAGAACTAACAGGCTTAAATCAAAAAATAAATATGTTGGGTATTTTTTAGCAACATTCGGTAGAGAAATGTTCAATTTTATCTTTTCAAAAAATAAAAATAAAAGCTAGTATCAGATACTTCAAATTTAAATTGGAAAACTAAATCCTAAAACTAGACTTCAAGAATTTTGATATACTTATTCCTTATAAAGAATAAGATTAAAAATAGAAATCACGTAAAATGGGAAAAAATGAACCTATAACTCCACAAAAAATTAAACAAAGTAAACTGACATTTTAAATTATATTAATATTAAGATTTTCAGTTGATTAATTATAATGATATGGATATATTTTTAACTTCAGTTCTTTTATTTTCCAAAATATAAAATAATGATTGATTTACTATTTATGAGATGCATACTAATTGTGTCTGTAACATTTTTTACTAAGTTCTATTTAAAAAATAATACCAAAGAAAGCCAAAATCAGATTGTTCAACTAATATAAATCTGATACAAATTCCATTTGAAATCTCACCACTCGACAGTAACAAATAACCGAACAAATAATTTTTTACTCCATAATGCCTAAATTAATAAAATGAAAATTTCATTGAAAAGTTAGTGTAAATGAAATCACATAAATACCTGTTTTTTTTCCAATGAATCCATAATCATTCGATGAAATGATGTTCCCCTCAAAAACACACAGGTACCTGAAGGATTCAGTAATTTTGAAACAATGTAAAAATTCCTGGCAATTGGATTAGCATCAGAAAGACAGCAAAAGGGGATTTATATGGGTGAAACAGAAAGATACGGTAAATAATGGCTAGGGCCGGCTTGTAGTAGAAATTGGGAAACATTAAGCTGTGTTTGAGAATGACTAAAAGCCCATAAAAAGTGTAACACTGGCTTGCTTAAGCACAAAAAAGAAAAGGCAGGCTGAACAAAGGAGTGAAAAAAAGGAACTGAAATGAAAATTATCAAAAAAAGAAGAAGAAGAAGGTTTATTTTGTTTATAATTCAATTCAACTAGTTTAGCTACAACAGGAATTAGAATAGTCGATTCCGTTATCGGATTAATTTCTCGATATGCCTATAAAAGGACGTGATTAAACAAATAGAAAGCTAAGTTAATAGAATCCCTTTTCAATGTTAAACTAATAAGTAAACATGTAGATTTCTAGTAGATGTGTCTTGTCTTGTACCTACCCTTTTGTTTAATATTTTGAAAGCACGAAGTAACACAACTGGAACGATAAAGCTTTTTTTTTTTTTTTTTAAATCCTAATTGTAAGGATTTTACATTTATTTATTCCCTTTCCCATGCGTGAGTGAATAAAAGAAAAAAGAAAAAGAATAGACCTCACTAGAAATCTAGGAAATTTGTGATCTAAAAATTTATAACAGAGAAAAACGGAAAATTGATCCAAGATAAGGTAAAATTAATTCCTACATTCGTAAAATGCATTTGGGATTTCTTTTCGTAAATTCAACAAAATTTTTGTTTAAATTAAGATTCTCCAAAATCATATATAACGAGTTAAATTTATTGCAAAATAGTTTATGAGAATAATAAATTCTTTATTCTAAAAGAAAAGGAGTTTGATGAAAATTTTAAAACCAAAATATGCCATTAAAATTAGATTAATGATAAAAAAAATTTGAACAGATGCACCAAAAAAAATAATAAAATAAGAATAACTATTTTTTGCAGCAAAAGAATTAAAAAAACTTTTGACAAAGATTTTCTTAGTCACTAGCTTATCTACTTATCTATTATTTTTGTTTTTTATTTCATTTAAAAATTAAGAAAACACAAAAATTAGAAAAATAAAAAATATTAATTACTTTTAGATTCTATCTTAAATTTAATTATCATACTTCAGCAAAAATTACCAGTCAAAATTTTTAACAGGAATTAATAATCAACATAATCAGTACATCACATCAATATTATGTGATTAAAAACAGAGTTAACATGATGACTAAATAAGTATCTAAAATGCACTCCAGTATGTGGAAAACATTTTCTATGCTAGTGCTAGCTATTATAAATGAATATGCAACTGTTAACATCTCTTCCAAATATAGGTAATGTGTAAAACATTTTCTATGCTTTAAAACTGATTGGAGAACATAGCATTACATATTGATCATGACATACTTATGCATATCTGCACGAAATTTTCTATAAGGAGTAAACATGCGCCATTTGGTACTAGTAACTTATAAGCACGAGGTTTTCATCATACGAGTTATTATGGCATAATGTGGGATGATTTGTAAAATTTTAGCAGCAGTAACAACAAGAAGAAGCCAACAACACAATCAGATTGCATTATTGCAAACATTACGAAAGAAACTCAACTTCTTATCCCTCTTAATCCTGTCTTATTCCTATAGTACTTACATGCATGTGTTTATGTAAACGGTTGCTGATGATCGCCATTCTGTGCTTGAAGTGCAGGTCCAGTAATTGGTTGTCTTCATGACACAACTCCTCTGCCAGTAGCTGAAAGTTAATTATGACAAATATAAAAGAGTGCTAACCAGTAAAGAAGAAAGTGATGATAAAGAGTCCACAGTATTAGATTAGAGCTTACCTTTGTGACTCTCCCCTCCAACTTGTTTTGCTGATCTCTGGTTAATATAATTTAAAGAAAGAAAATCGAAATTCTCATCCAACTCAATTACTCAAATTAAATCTCATTGCCAACCAATTTATGTAACGGTTGGTCTGACATATATTTATCCACTAAGTTGTATGAATTTGAAAGCAAGTGGTAATTAGGTACATGCATACATGCATCCTTGAACATTGGAAAAGATGAGATATGATTGTGATGATGAGAGGCTGCGCGCCTGTGTGTTGTGTCCAGATACATTCGTGTCCAAATTCATTTGCCTCATGCATGGTTCATATATTTAGGTGTAAATCCTGCAAAGCAATTTGCATTTCTAATTTCTTGTTAATAAGGACAAAAGGAAAAAGAACCCCATTTGACACTAGTTAATAGGCTCGATGATGAAACCCCTCGGGCAATTACCCAGTACCTTGCATGTATCCAGAATCTAAAACTCCGTTTCTAACGCTCCTATTGAAATATGTGCTAGTATTGTGTCATCAATTATGTACTAACTATTGGTTCAATTCTCTTTTAATAAAAAATTACAAGTTGGGGCGTTATTTCCAGTTGCATGTTTGTGACAGCACATTAGTTAATTAATATAATACAAAAAGAAAAACGATTTCTGCGCATCTGGAAATTTTGCGTTGTGTATATATAAAGTTTTCTGTCTTGGTTAATTTATAACTTTATTTAATGTTCGTTAGTTTTGCCTTTATGATTTAGTTAAAATTTTAGTCCTTGAAATTTTTTAATTTTGTATCTTAATTATAATATTTAATTGATTTTTTTGTAAAATGTTTTTCTTTATTAAATAATTTGTATTATTCTCTTTTGATTGCTCAAATAAAACAATTTTTAATTAGTGTCTCATTTTAAAGGAACCGAGATTCGTGCAATATATTTAGGCTAAAATACTAAAATATTTTACATTTAAAAAAGTTATTTAAATTAAAACTGCTTATATAATATACGAGAGATATATGTGCTAATTATTTTAACAATAAAGTAATGAATAAATTTAATCTTCTGAATCCTAACTCAACATAAATTTATAAGAGTCAAAGACAAAGTTTAATTAATTAATCATGTGATTCTGATTTGGGAAAGTTGTGGCCAACATGGGTTTGCTAATTAATTAATCCACAATGCTTTTCTGTTTTAGGCAACATCACTCTAACACTTGCTGCTTTGGTTTATCCTAATATTTACTTGTTAATCTTTTTCGAACATGCAATTTCTATGTTGTCCTAGGTTTCTTTTAAATTTCATAGGGAAAATGTTACTTAACTTAGTATATATGGATTCTTTTCAAACAAGCATATGTAGGTTTACCAACGTTGGTATTGGATCCCAGGTGCTTTAAACCATGCCATTATGACCATCAACGCTGTAGGATGCAATGTACCAACGGCCTAATTGCTAATCTTTAAACAAAAACTTCAAGCAACAAACAGAATAAACATAAAAATAAAAAAAAGCAAAAATTAAGCGGGTCAATAGATAACAAATCTACACATTAATTCAAGCATTCACTCTCCCTTTTTTGATATTCATGTATCTAAGTATATATATCAGCATGCATCATAAACAATACAGTACACATTAAAATGCGCAAGTGGGGATTAATAAAATGCCCTAGACCATAGTAGGTCCTAATGCAGGTGTAAGCAAGTGGCTCATTATTTATCTGCAAGTTGATTCGTTACACTGCAATAAATAACTTGAATGCTCCAGTGTGTATTTTTTATTTTTATTTTTTTATTTTTTGGTTCCGTTTTTGATGATGTAGATTGTAGAATGACTAGATTCAGGAATATCATTGCATCACCAATTTGGTGATTGACCAATAAGCTAGAAGACATGAGCAATTTCACTAGATCTTCTGGCTGCTCCGCTGACAATAGAAACAACACAGATTCCAAAACCCAAAAAGTTCGTGAGACGAACACAATGCTGCGCATCTGGTTAATGATCTTTAAAGTATGTTTCAAACATTCGACTTGTTCATTGTACCCGTATTTGCAATTCAATTAAGCTCTAACCACCACCGTTTCAAATATGCTAACTAATTCTAATCTTTGACCCACTTGTCTAATTTAACTTCTTTGAAAATGAAGGAAGGAGAACATATTTGGAGAAAAATTATAAAAGAGTTTTGTTAGTTTAGATAAACTTTTGTATAAATACTTATAAGAGAAAAAATATAAGAAAAAAATAAGTTAAACTTCACGCATATATTAAAATCAATATGTATATATGTCAATTTTTAGATAAGTTAAAATGAAGAATTTCTGTAAAAATTTATTTCACAAGTTGATTTTATTTTATAAAAAAGATTAATTTATTTTATCTTTTTCTTTTTTTCTCTTATAGTGGTTATGCAAAAAATTATCTAGACATGTGCGTTTAATAGGCATTTACTTTACCAATATATCATTATATTTATTAATATGATGTAAAAGTAGGTGAATATTACTTTTTAAATCATTTACTTTATCATTATATCATTTAGATTAAAATATACTTTTAATTTCTTATTATTTTACTAATCCATTTTGATTATTATTGTTTTAAAATATTCATTTTACATATATCTATCAGATTGGGTTATTGTTGCTCTTTTGAATCAATTATTATTTTCAATTTTATAGCATAATTTTAAATATCTTTCTACCTTATTCATGAGTGAAACTCATTATATTAGATTTAGGTATATAAAAGTTATAGAATTCCATTAATATTTGAACATCTAAAAAAT
>JAMLFT010012271.1:0-10520 GCA_026544285.1 Pachyrhizus erosus | reverse complement strand
AAATTATTCATATTATTTTAATTATGTATTTTTTGTGATAATATATTTATTGTATATTTCAAGATTTATTTGATCTAACAATAAAAATAGAACAAAGATAGAATATTTAATTGGTTTGTGAAATAATATTGACACATTATCGAAGTATTTTAAATAATAACAATAAAATAAAAAATAAAAATAAAAAAGTAAATCAATCAATCAAATGTAATATAAAATTATTTTAAATAATTATTTTTTTTTGGGTCAAATGATTTTTCTATTTAAAATCTTATCCAAAATAAATTATGAACACTCCTAACTAATGAATATATATGATAGAACAAAAGTGATAAATATAGACCCATTTGTTTATATTTTTTTTAAAGAATACTTTTATAATAAAATAAGGTTTTTTATGTGTTTATCTAGGAAGCGTATTTTATCTATTTTTTAAAAATATTTTTTTTAATTTAAACAAACTGTCCTATAATAAAAAAATTAAAATTCCTTTCTAATGTATTTATCATGATTTAAATTCATTTCAATTTCTCTAATTTCTTCCATTCTTATATCTTTATTTTTATTTTTTGGATTAAGACACTCCTAAATATTTATATCCACTAATCATTTTTCCAATTACATCATTATAGCTCTGAAATTTTCCTATGTAACAATACTTTATTTTTGTTGAAAAAACTAAAAAAATATTATTAATGTAAAACGAAAAGATCAAATACGACTAGAACATGTAATCAGGCCTGTCTATACTATACAAAAAAAGTCTACCTTACCATATACCTCTAATAAATGAAAGTCTCACAAGTGTCACCTTATAACCATACAACACATATAGCTATAAAATAAATATATAATCCCAACCCATCAACATGCCATATCCCCATTGTCACCCAATGGACAAATATGTAGTATATAGTCAAAATTGTGTCATGACAATTAAAATCCATCTATTGCTCAACATCTTGGCCAATTCTTAATTTCTTAGTAGTTTGCATAATTTAATTCCCCAACTAGCTAAGACATTACAACATCAAATAAGCCAAATATGCTTTCCTCGTTTTCATATGTACTATATGCCCATTTGTGATAAACAAATTTAGTCCTGTGCCCTTACACCAAATTGAAAGCAAAGTTCCTTATATATACATTTGATATCACGAAATGCGTATCATATCCATTTGTCAAACATGCATTACAAGAAAGAAGATTTAAGTAACTAATATCCTATATCCAACAAGACAATGAGTAATTAAATTAACCAGTTACTAATATTTATTGTTAAGATATGATTTTAACTAACTCCATTGTTTCTTTCGAAGTTTAAACCTATGAAGAAAACACGTAAAAGTTTGGTCTAGTAATATTGCCACCTTGTTTACAAGAGTTTTTACATTGTGTTACGTAAAGTATGATCTAAGTGAACTTAATTTAGCCATGAGGATAAATAATAAAAATAAGAGACAAAATAGGTGTCTCCCCTCTCCCAAATTTAACTGTTTTTTTTTTTCTTTAAAAGTTTGTTTAGATAAAATTGATAAGAATTAGAGGCTCAGTGATATCAAAATTACACATAACTCATTTAATTCTATATTATAGGCCATGTATTAACAACTTTAGTTTTGGCCAAATTTAAATGAGTAGCAAGACAACTCAACTTGCCTCTGAAGTAAAAATAGTGTTTATAACATATATAGTGAAATAAAATGATATATTATTTATCTAAAATTATGTATTGGCGGGATAAAAAATATTTGGTTGAAATCTCTAAAATATTAAAAAATTTTCTAATGGATAAAGACTCTATGTATATTGACACTGAGACTAGTCTTTGTTCTCAACCTTTGATAAATTAAACAAGTTAATAAAATTAGTGTCATTTTCTTTACAAGAACAATACTAAAAAATAGAAGAATAAATAATTTTTATTTGTTGTTTTGTTGTTATTTATTTTTATGCACAATAATATTTATATATATATATATAAATATATTATTCATTAAAAAAAAATAATTCATGTATATGTTGAGTTAGTTTTATTTAATTTTATATATTATTAACAACTAAAATTACTTTTAATTTCTTTTATTTATCTTATAGACAATTGAACTAGTTTGACAAAGTCATACCAATCTAAAACTATTGTCTAACTTCGTCTTTTACAAAAAATCAAATTCAAATGACATTTATTCAAATTTCAATTAAAAGATGTCTTGTACACATATTATTCATTTTCTTGGTGCAAGCAAAGAAAACAATAATATTCCATCTAGATTTTTTTTTTTATTAAATTAAAAATTTTAATTTATTTATCAAATAATAAAATATTTTTAAGCAAAACTATAACACTTTTTTGTGTGTGACCGCATAGGTTTAATACTAAGTTGATATTGAATTAATCATAATAATTTACTAATCAACATTGACGTCTAGCAACACTCCTTAATGGTTTGATAATATGAAGTAATTTATATTTTTACTAGTAGAAAAATATTAGAAGAACACAACATATCTTTCCTATTCTTGGTTAACCTTAGAGTATGGTATAATTGTCAAACTCAAACTAGTTGCCATTATTATAATTCACTAGTGAATGACTAAAAGAAAACTAATTTCTTTATTCATTTAATTTTTTTGGGCAAGGTCTTAATTTAGTTATTATAATCATAGAACTCAAACACATTATCGAGAGTTGATGAATTTCTTCTTGATCAATCATTAATTCTATAAGCATTTAATTATACTCAATATATTTTCAATTAACACTCTAAAACATTAGATGTCCAAAATCAAAGTATAATAAATAGCTTTGTCAATTATTATGATAGTTCCAAGTCAAAGGAATTTCTACTACTATGTTTCTCATGAGAATATTCTATGACAAATAAATTTTAATAATAACCATTAGGAATTCTCAATTGATATATCTATATGCATAATTTATATAAGTAACTTAACAAATGAGATCTATTAATCTTTATCCAATAAAGACTGTTACATATATATATATATTGATCTATCTAAATTACCAATATATTTTTTAATAATCCAACGACTAAGAATAAATTAGATTAAATTATAAAAAACTTATTTCTCATTTGCATGATCATTATGGTAATATTAAGTCTCTAAATTTAATCAATGACTTTACCATATCAATTAAATAATAAAATAAAATATTTAATACATGATAAATTGGACCATTAATAAACCTAGTTATCTCCCAACAACCTCACCTAACAATTCTTCAATTTGAGAAATTATTTTTGTTCACATGCAAATTTTAAGCTTTCAAGTTAAATACCAATGATGATTTTGTAACAAAAAAATACCAGTAATATTTATTATTATAAGCTTTCTACAAAACTAATGGCGGAGCTTATAAGAAGCGGCGCAGCAATGCCCTCTCCAAATTTCTTTCCTTATTAGTAAGTATACAAATTCTCTTATACAAGAATTTGTAAATAATTTTAAATATATTTATTTAATTGTTTGGCTCCCTCCAAATCTTTTGACAAGATCTTCCGCTGCACATACCAATAATTATTAATTTGTATTATTTTTATAGATATATATATTTATTTTGGTGAAGAAAAAAAAAGTATTTATTTACAAGAACCTTATATTTTTTATATTACGACTAAAGATAAATATACGGATTAAAGTCTGCGATCTGACCTATATACAATCCTTTTTTTTTTTAAACTTATTTAAATTGTGTGTTATTTTATTTGTCTCATTTAATCTGCGAGTTATGCAAACTAAACCTGCAGACTATGATATTTGGTTAAAAAAAAAGATAATTAATAATTTTTTTTATTAAACAATTAATACTGTGATATAAATATGAATGTATTATATTATTTATATTTTTATTTAAATATATCATATGACATAGATATAATAAGATAATTGAATTTTTTTATTAAATAAATATTTTATATTTAATTTAAAATTAAATATTAATATTTTTTAATCATATATAGGTTACTGGCTTGTCCATTTATTTGCGGAACAGATATATAACCTAAAAATTAAAACCATTGAAATTACAAAATAGACACACATACTTAAATAAATACGGACTTAAATCTGGATAGTCCTAAACGAATAAACTATCAGTATATCTATATCCGAATAGGACCAACGACGTTAAGTCATCCTACTGAATAATAACACTTCAATTAATAGACCGAATTTGATAAAAAAAAATTCACGTTAGTATTAACATTTTCACAACTCTAAATAATAAGAATAATAAATTAGTAATGTCCACAATCACGACGACAGTGGACGTGTCGCTCCCTACACCTTTTATAAAGTGGTCGAAATTAGATTCTACGGTTTATAATTTTGGTTTTAAAACATTTTCCAAGCTATGCTTAATTTGCCTTGTACGAGGGAAGTACATAAAAAACCACGAAAAAAGAGAAAAAGAAAATTGAAAAAAGCCTTATCACATACACAATTCGATAGGCAGAAAGCCATCCACACATACCCTTCGAAAAATGCCATAAGCCTATCACTCACCACTTTCTATAGCCACAAAAATCACTTCCTCACTTCATTCTTTTCATCTTCTTCTTCTCTTCTCACGAGTTCCTAATAAACAGAACCCTTTTGCATGTTCTACCTCAATTGACACCCAAAGTTTCTTCTGTCTTTGAATTGAGGTACCATACCCTTTTTGTTTTATTGGGCCTGCAGTGTTGATATTACTCTTACTTTGTCACTTTTGATTGAAATTTGGTTTCTTGGTAGGTTGAGTGCTTAACTGGGGTGCGTGGTGTAATGGGGTATTGATGAGGTTTTAGAAGATACTTCAATTTTGGAACATTTTAGTGTTTTGGTGTTCTGGGGGTGGGGCTCAATATGTTAATTTTGGTGGGAAACGTGCAAGGAACAATGAGTTCTCTTGCTTCTCCAGTGAGTTTGGGGAGCCTCATGGGTGTGAGTTCCTCTGGAAGGTCCCATTCCGTGGTGAGGAGAGTCTCTCTTTCAAGAGGGAACTGTAGGGGGAGAAAGAGATGGCATTGTGTGTCATTGTCTGTGTGTAGATATTCAGTGACAACAACTGATTTCATTGCAGACCAAGGGAATTCAGTGTCCCTTGATTCTAACAGTAGTACTAGTAGTAAGGGTGGAGATGATGGTGCTGGTTTTGTGCTTAAGCCTCCTCCTAAGCCTGTGTTGAAGTCCCCAGACGATAAGGGTGACCGCATTTTGGGGCCCTCAAGGACTACTGGGGACCCTAAGGATGTGGAAGAGAGGAATAAGGTGATTGAATCGCTTGGGGAGGTTTTGGAGAAGGCGGAAAAGCTGGGGAATTCTAAGGTGAATGGTGAAAGGAATAACGGTTCAGTGAATAAACCAGTAAGGATTAATACAGATGCTAGTCCTAAGGTTGATAAACCGGTGAGTTCAGCGACATCTCAGAAATCTAAAACCTTGAAGAGTGTATGGCGTAAAGGGGACACGGTTGCATCGGTGCAGAAGGTTGTGAAGGAAGTACCAAAGCCTAATAATAACAAGAATGAAGGGGAGAAGTCTCAAACAAGGGGAGAGGAGAAGGTGGTATCCCAAACTCGTGTTCCTCAACTGCCTTTGAAACCTCAACCGCCTTCGAAACCTCAACCGACATTACTATCAAAGCCTTCTATAGCTCCCCCACCTGTCAAAAAACCTGTTGTCTTGAGGGATAAGGGAGTAGTTGAAACATCTGTTAAATCTAAAGAAAAGAAGTCGCCCATCTTGATTGACAAGTTTGCTTCCAAGAAAGCAGCAGTTGATCCTCTAATTGCACAAGCAGTTCTAGCCCCTCCAAAACCAGGGAAGGCACCTCCACCGGGAAAGTTTAAAGATGATTTCCGGAAGAAAGGTGCTCCTGCTGGAGGACCAAGAAGACGAATTTTAGAGGATGATGATGATGTGATTCATGATGAGGACGCATCAGAACTCAATGTCTCTATTCCTGGTGCTGCAACAGCAAGAAAAGGAAGGAAATGGAGTAAAGCAAGTCGAAAGGCAGCACGACTCCAGGCTGCCAGGGATGCAGCTCCTGTCAAAGTAGAAATTCTAGAGGTAGGTGACAAAGGTATGCTGGTGGAGGAATTAGCCTACTGTTTGGCAACCAGTGAAGGTGAAATCCTGGGTTATCTGTATTCCAAGGGAATTAAACCAGATGGGGTACAAACAATAGACAAAGATATGGTAAGGATGATTTGTAAAGAGTATGGTGTGGAAGTCATAGACGCTGATCCAGTCAAAGTTGAAGGTTTAGTCAAGAAAAGGGAAATTCTTGATGAAGATGACCTCGACAAACTCAAAGATAGGCCTCCTGTTATTACTATTATGGGTCATGTAGATCATGGCAAGGTAAGTGATGTCACTTTGTACTTTTCATTTATCTCTGATTGTTACCTTGAATTCCTCCATTTCTGATATTTTTTGGTGTGATCAATTGGCAGACAACTCTTTTGGATTACATACGGAAGAGCAAGGTATGGTGAAAGTTTAATAAAACCATTATGCTTCTTTCAATATCTTTAAGCAAGCATGGGCATGTAAAGGTTATTTGGATGTTTACTTATGTGAGTGATTATTAGTTTATTACCATGTTTTAGATAACTTGTATGTTGCATGATCAGGTTAATACAATAATTTACATACACATATTTGATTTTTTTTTTTTTGTCTCACCTATAACGCAACTGTTCCTTATGCTGGTTAGACTATTGGAGGTTTCTAGGATGAATGTGGTCCTAAATTTGCCAGACAGTTATATGCAATCTTCGGATTTCAATAAAGGATTAGTATACCTTTCAAAAATTGTTGAAAATTAGAATATTAATTTTATAGACATGCATCTATTGTGTATTCAAACAAAAACAAAATTCTTGGTAATGTGGGCTATGGACCTAGTTCAACTCTACAAAATTGGCTTGAGGGTTGTCTCTTACTTATATACACTAATTTGGTCTCATCGGTAGTCGATGTTGGATTAGCGTGAAAGACTGAATATTTATGGGTGGTGCGATAATGACCAATAGTGGGTGACACGATAGGTCCAACAACATTGTGATCCTAAACTCCAAAAGAACCTCCTTCATGTTGAGGATTAGACATCTTGAGCTTAAAGTTTACAATATTGGATATTTATGGATGGTCCGATAGCGGGTGACACGATAAGCTCAACAACAGATCACTAAGATAGGCTCTGATACTATCTTAGAAATGTGGGTTATGGACCTAACTAAACCCTACAAAACTGGCTTGTAAGTTGAGGGTTGTCCCCCACTTATATACACTAATTTGGCTCCATTATTAGTCTATGTGGGATCTCAAATAACATTAAAATAAAATAAATAAAAGGATAACTAAGAACTGCGAGTTTGAATACACAACAGATATGTGTTTATAAAAGTTAATTACATCAACTATACATAAATAGAGGATATTCTGTTTTCTATAAATCAAAGATTATGTGCTATAAACTGCAATTATTAATAAACTAGAATATTATATTCTAATGTTCAACACTTCTCCTCAAGCTAAAGCTTACTAAGCTCTCAGCTTGTTACAAAAGAATAATTTATTCCTAATAAATAAATAAAAAACATAAAAGATTGAGCTTCACCAAAAAATAATAATTTGAAAAGCAATTCAAGGATGCTGGAAATGTTAGAGAGAAATGCTAAAAAATAGCTTAGTAAGATAGAGAAAATTCATGACAAGTAAAACAAGGTTCATTCTTTTGAAATCACATTTGGAAACTCCTAATTAGTATTGTTGGAGACCCAAATTATTTAAACATAAAACAAGGTCTATTGTTTCTAAGACAAAGGCGAAACCAATGCATTTGGGACATAGTTGAGACTAGTGCACCTTGGACATAGACGGGGCCAGTATATCTAGGACACAGATAGGGTCATTGCATCTAGTACAAAGATGAGACTAGTGCATTTTACATATAGATAGATAAGAAGATTCCAATCATGATAATGATGGTTGTGTCGAAAATCTTGCCGGCAACATGGTAATAGCCAACGGCAGGAGGCAATGACCGGAAAGTTCTTCATTGAAAAATGAGTAGTGAGCAGAAGGGTGAACTTGCAACAACATGAACAATCACTGAAAAAGTCGTTGGTGGGGGCAAAATTGGTCAGAAAAGTCGTCAAAAATGTCAAAGGTTGCGAAAAAAAGGCCAACAAAAGGAGGAGCAAACCACAGTTATCCATAGTTCGTCAAACATTTATCTTTGGGGATAGTAGATCCACTAGGTAGGCATAGTTCTTGAGATCACTCTAATAGGTTTTAGATACTATGTTTAAATAAAAGAAATAGAAGGATAATTATTTAAGAACCGTGTGTTTGAATACACAGCAAATGCATGTTTATAAAAGTTAATTACATTAATTATACATAAATAGAAGGTATTTTGTTTCTTCTAAATCAAATATTATGTGCCTATAAACCACAATTATTAATAAATCAGAGTATTATATTTTGATTTTCAACAAAAACGAAAGCATTTTGAGGGCTCTTATGAAAATAGATACTGAGCTGAGAAAAGTAAATCATAATATATAATAAGAGATAATTGTTTCACCAATAATTAGTAATGGATGTTGTTTGTGTTTATGGAATGCCATGCTGTACCCTGCTTCTTTTTCTGGATTTTGCTTGCTGGCTGCATCTTGTTCTTTTCATAGCACCAGGATATGATGCAATTATGTAATTTCAGGTAGCTGCTTCTGAAGCTGGGGGGATCACACAGGGAATTGGGGCCTATAAAGTGGAAGTACCTGTTGATGGCAAAAAGTTGCCGTGTGTTTTCCTTGACACTCCTGGGCATGAGGTATGCTCAGTTTTAATAAATTTTCCACTTATAACCTTTTCCCTTATGAGTATGCAAAACTACTTGTACATTTCCTTCTGGTGGATCATGATTGGGTCCTGTAATCCATCTAATGACTTATGCTAGCATGTAGTTTTTGGCTGAATTATTAGCTATAACTATAGCTCAACTTTAAGTCTAGATGATATTTATTATAAGCATTCCTGTAGGCATTTGGAGCAATGAGAGCTCGTGGAGCAAGCGTAACAGATATTGCTATTATTGTTGTGGCTGCCGATGATGGAATTCGTCCTCAAACAAATGAAGCTATAGCTCATGCCAAAGCAGCAGGAGTACCCATAATCATTGCAATAAACAAGGCATGTCAACATGGAGTGTCCAACCTCATTTTATTCTTATGCTTTACTTGGTGATGGCTTGAGGAATAGTTGACAAATTTATTATTTATTTATTTGAAACAGATAGATAAAGATGGAGCAAATCCTGAACGAGTTATGCAAGAGCTTTCTTCAATTGGTTTGATGCCAGAAGACTGGGGTGGTGACATCCCAATGGTTCCGGTTTGTATTTCTTATTTGTTGCTATCATTTTCATATGCATTTTTAACTTTCAAGAAGTTATATTTTTCTCTCTTTCTCTCATGTCAACAGATAAGTGCTCTTAAAGGGAAGAACATAGATGATCTTTTGGAAACAGTTATGCTTGTTGCTGAGGTAATTTGTTTACTGTTGGTGTCATGACTACTGACTAGCTTAAGTGACTTTACACATATTTGATCTCTTTATCTGATTAATTTATAAGTGTTAATGTTCTTATGTTCTTGTGTATTGATAGAAAATCTTGCTTTTGGCATATACTTGTAAGTTGTGACCAGTAGATGGAAATAAATCACTGAGAGTAATTTTACACATTCAAAACATCTCGATATTTTCTCAATAATCAATGGAGTTTAACCCTCACCTCCCATATTACATTTAATAAATATACAATTCTTCTCGATGCATATTGTATAAAAGAAAAACTTTTATTGTGTCCTAGCAGACTATTGACTAATTGACAGTGCACCAGTGTTGGTTACAATTTACACTTGTTTGGGGTTTTATCTTTCTGGTATTCATTCTGACCTAAGCATTAATGTTTTAGTTGCAAGAGCTGAAAGCTAATCCTGATAGAAGTTCGAAGGGAACAGTCATTGAGGCAGGGCTAGATAAATCAAAGGGGCCATTTGCTTCATTTATTGTGCAGAATGGCACCCTTAGACGAGGAGATATAGTAGTTTGTGGAGAAGCTTTTGGAAAGGTTGGTAGACACGTAAACTAAAAATCCAATACTATATGATCTTAAAATTCGGTTACTGAATTCTGCCAATCTACTTTTCTTCTCTCTGCATTGGTACACATCTTTTTATTGACCTCTTTCAGGTGCGGGCTTTATTTGATGATGGTGGAAAGCGGGTTGATGAAGCTACACCCTCTATACCTGTACAGGTTTGTAAATTCATAGTACAAAAGAGGCATGCAAATTGAAGAATACCTAGTACAAAAGACCTGAGGGGGGGGGGGGGGGGGGGGGGGGGGGGGGGGGGAGGGGGAAAAACCTTTTCCCTTTAAGTTTTTTAAGCCAAAAGGGCAAACCCCCCTTCCACACATTTTTTTTGGTTTTCTTT
>JAMLFT010012270.1:0-10522 GCA_026544285.1 Pachyrhizus erosus | reverse complement strand
TGCTCTTCCGATCTAGAAAAAATAAATTTTTATTTTCATAAAAAATATATAACAAGAATTATAAATAATAAATATTATTTTTTAACAAAATAAGTTAAACAAATTACTTTTAAAAAAATAAATTAAAATTAAAAATATATAATATTTGTCCTTGTATTTATGTAGTATTTATGGTTTAACAATTGTAATATTTTATTTTTTTATATATATTAATTAGATATTTAAATTTACATAATTGAATTTATCTAAAACATAAGTGTTAGGTGTGTATCTATACAAACATTTCTCCCAATGTATAATCTTCAAAGTTCATTTTATTTCCATTATAGATTTGAATAATCTTTTTGTATTTAAATCTTTATTTTTTTTTAGTTTCCATTTAAGAAATTGATACTTTTAACATATCATTTTTTATATGCAAAATTACATATTAAATCTTAATCACTTATTTAACAAACAAAATTATCTTATGATTGTATTAATAACAAACCTTACTATTAAGTAAAAGAACAATACTTTTACAAATAAAATACACTTCCACGGTTATTGACTAAAAATAAATAATTAAAATTATAATAAATTTTAGAATTTGTTATGGTTGTGTTTGAACTTTATCAATCTCAATTGTAATTTTCAATAAACAAAGAACATTTGCAAGTAAACTTTATGTTTTAATTTACATCTCATCAACTTTAGAAAACTCGTTTCTAATTAAATTTAGTGATTAAACACTTGGGAAAGAAAAACATAAGGGGATGTGTTCAGTTTGAGCTTTTTTATTTTATTTTTTATCTTGAATGTCCATAAATAATTTAAGATTTTTTTTTATTTCTTGTTTTAAATGTATGTATAATAAAACACAAAAATAAGATAAACCACTTGTTATGTACAATTGATTGAAACAGAATACAAAGTGCAAATAAGATAATCTTTTTATGATTTTTTTAAAAAAACAAGAAATATAATTTTAAAGAAAAAACGGTTTTAAACTAAACAAATCCGTAACTTTACAAACAAAATCCTTTAGCGAACTTTATAACTTTGATCATTTACAAATAGTTAGTAATTAATTTGGTTATACAACTTATTTGATTGATAAGAATATGAATTAAGCATGCCATACTACCAAATTATAGATGTGATAATAGAAGTAATTTATTCAAATTCTAACTAAGTTTTCTTAACCAGTCTGTTAATTATATTACTAAGAGATGTAGTTTAATTAAACAATGTATATAAGTTATACATATTTTCGATTCTTATTTATCAAAAAAGTCAATTGATTATATTACCCAAGTTTTCATTCAGCAGACTTTTGTCAACATACTAGGAACCATTTAATATAAGAAAATGTGCTGTTATTATTTTTGTTTTCATTTTCTTAAATAATAATTGTTTTCACTATTTTTTATACAAATTTTTAAAACTGAAAATGAAACAGAAATAAAAATGTTTTCTAACAGACTATGATCACAAAGTGTGACTCTGACGACAACTTCAGCTGTAAGAGTTTCAAACTTTCAATCTTGATTGTTTTATCAGATAAGTGTAATTTTATTTTTAAATGACTAAATGAGGGAAATTTTGAAGAAATATCTAGTTAGGCTAAGTGGTGTTGTGCAAACACAACTTAAATATGAAAGTTGGATTACTATGTTTCTTTTTTTATTATCTGATTTTTAGAAGTCTTGAATAAAATATAAATTTTGGCTTTTTGTTTTTCAAAAGTCGGGAATTTTTATGCAACTTGAGTTTTTTTTAAATAAAAAATTGATTTTTTTTAGAAGTCGTGTATAAAAATACAACCCCCTTTATTTTTTTTAAAAAATTTATTAAAGTGAAGTCGTGCTTCAATTGACGAATCCAATTTCTTTTTTATTGCCTTTTTAACGTAGAAGTCGTGACATCTTTTCTTGTTTCATAATTTGTTTGTTTTTACTTAGTTTTAGGTTAATATTTTGTTTTATGTTATTAAAAATTGATGAATTAATTTTTATGCAAATATAAAATATTAAAAATTGGAATTTAATTAAATGCATGTAAGGAAGAATTAAGGTAAAAAATAATCCTTTAACGTGTTTATATATGCAATGCACCAAAAAAGTTTCATAAAAATATAATTTTAATAATGAAAGTAATAAAAAGTAAAATTTAAAAATTAATTTAGATACCATTGTTTGAGAAACAATTAATAAAAAATAATTATAATAATAAAAAGTAAATTAGTCACGATAAATCAATTCATTGTGATAAAATTGCAATTAGTGGACGGAAGTCGTACGGGGTTTGACGACTTTCAAGTCGTGTGGGGGATCATGACTTCACTTTAGTGAAATTTTAAAAAGAACAATAATAAAGGAAGTCATGTCCATACTCACGACTTTTGGAATAAATAAATAAATTTTAAAAATTCAATTTTTTCAATTTAAAAAAAAAAAACTCAAGTTATACATAAATTTATAACTTTTGAAAAAAAAAATCTAAGTTGTTATTTTATTCATGACTTCTAGAAATAAAGCAAAAGAAACTTCGAAGTCTTAAAACACAATCTAAATTTTCATATTAAAGTCGTTTTTGTGTAATACGACTTACTCCTATGTTATTGCCTTATTTGATTAAAAAAAAAAAAAAAAACCCTCCAATCTCGCTTGAAAGTACTTTATAACCAAGACCACGCCATTAGACATTAAAACAACAGAATCTCAAATCTTGAAAGGATAACAAACCAAAAATCACTAGGACAAATAGGCTTGTGACGAAGGTTAGGTGCGAAAGGAGATCACATCCACCACCGTGTCTAAAACCATTATTTTTTTTTTGTTTTTAAATCAATAGTTCAAATATTTCTTTGTTTTTCTTTTTCTTTTTCTCATTTTTTTAACATCTTTCCCAATTTGTCCCTTGGACACAGCCCCTTCTCTCTCAACGTGGATCTCCGTCTGTGTCGAAACAACAAGAAACAATAATCAAAATCATCAAGAGAACACACAAGATTCAAAAATCAAAATTACAAATAAGCTCCTGAAATTTTAAAAAAATGACATATAAAATATACTCAACGACAAAAATTCAAAAGAAATCTCGGATGATGAAAAAAAATTAACAGATCAAAAACGAAATTAAAAATCAAATCCATAAATAAAATCTAAAAGTGAGACACCAAGGATATGATCAAAAGGAGAAATAGTAAGATCGAGTTTGCATATCGCTCAATCCCCTAAAACACGAATAACATATACCTAGTTTTCCCTCGGTCGAAGATACTGTTACAAAACATCAAATATCATCTATGATACCATGCCTACAACCGTCGTCACCGTTACCTCGCTTGCATGCGAAAGCTTGGTTCTCGCCCTTTTGTATCTGCACTACACAAGATTTAGTATATGGTGAAGAAAACACTGGCAGCAGTGTTCCAACGTATGATCTATCGTTTTACAACGACAATAACAGCGACGTTCTGACCAAGATCTATACTGCATGGCAAAAAATGTCATGGACAACTACTGAATCGGGCATGCCAGTGTGATTTTCTAAGGTAGAATTGGTAAGGGTGTGCAGGACTGAAAAACAAAGAGAAGGGTAAATTTAGGAAAGAGAGAAAAAAAATCTTAACCATTAATTTAAAAATAAAATAATAAATGACCAAAAAAAAAACTTCTGCACAATGAAAAATTTGACCCGCTTTTGCACGCTACTCTTTGTTATTGTTTGTACCCAAGCTAAATCCTGAAAGTTTTTTAAAGATAAGGTTTGAGAAGCAACATTATAGAAGCTCCCTTTCTCAAAAGAAAAAAAAAATAAAACATTATAAAAGGTCGAGCCTAGGGACGAGAACGGTTCTCGTGTGGACCAAGCAAAAATAAAGCAATTATGTTTGTTTCTACCAAAAACCAAAGAATCCATAAAATACACTCATGAAATAAACTGAAAGTTAGATTGCCACACTTTCCATTGTTTTTCCCATATGATATTTGATACAAGATATAGGACAACTTTCAAATGACCAATAAAGGACAAATAGGGGTCAAATGAAATCGTCAACTTATTCAAAACAAATAATACATCTCTATAAGCAGCTTTCCTTCTTACCTCTACCTTTTCTCTACATAAGCAATTGAGCAAAACAATGACATCTAAACCGAGCAAATTGGGAGGAGAAGTTCTATAGTTTCATCATGCCTTGATAATATCTACATATACACATCAACAGTTAAAAACCCTGAGCTGTTATATAATTTAGCTCAGCTTGATATTATGTCTTTGATCATCTTTAGTATTCTGTCACACCTGTTCATTTCCCTTAAGAATATTGTACTTGCAAAGAGGACAAGTTGCATTCATCTTAAACCATTTCACTATGCATGTAGAATGGAAATGATGGTTACAAGGAAGAACATTAAGTTCTGCTCCATCCTCATAGGAAGAGATGCATATACAGCATTCCTGAAAAGGAAAAAGAAATTTAAATAATTACTTTCATAAATTTTTTGAATTTTATCATCTCAATGCAGAATTTTATTTTATTTTTTCTTATGGGACAGCCATAAATTCACACAAGGAACTTATGGAGCTACTGCACGAATCTTTATATGCAGTGACTAAAATAGAAATCAAGGAACTATCTTGCAGAAGTGATTAACTACATAAGGCTAAAAGAAATTAATTGCGTGTTCTGTAAAACATACTGCATCCTCAGGTGAAAGTTTTCGTTCATTCACCGAGTAACCATTGCTGGTCTCCATAGGAATCATTGATCCACCTCCCTCACTAGGTGTTTCCACATTGCTTAACATTTGAAATCTGTATTTTGGAAGAATACTGAGATCCGATTCTGATGCACCCTCCTATAGTCTCATGAAATGCAATGAGAACAAATAGAAAGCCAACAAATATTTGAAATTTTTTGTCAGGAATTATAATTTAAAAAACAAAAATACCTGTCCTGCAACAGCATAGAGAATAGCAATAATACAGGGCAAGCAGCAACAGAGGGCAATTCCAATCAAGCATGCCAAAACAACACAAAAGATAGCAAAGAAGACATCAAAAGCCAGAAAGACAACAGCCAACCTGTACAAATCCGATGAAAAAGAAATTTAATATCAGCAAAATTGCATAGTTCATCATGCAATCAACCAATTTTATGTCAAAAAATAAAAGCAATATAAGAAACAAAATTAATTTTGAAAAGCATCTCCTTTGTCATGAAATTTTTATTTTTTAATTTAAAGAAAGACTATTCAGCATTTGCTTTGGTCCATATTTAACATTTTAAGTTCCAATGTCTATTTTCACAAAACAAAAGAGTTACTTAATTGATTTCTCGTATATTAGGATGGATTATGCCATTGCAATCAGAAAACAAAAGGCCATAACTTCACAAGAAATAGCATCAATATAATAAGCATGGAGATGAGTAGTTTCCGTAAATAATTTTAAAATAAACATAAACGAGATACATTACAGAACAGAGAATATACTTGAAGGCACCTTGTGTTGGCCTATGCTAACTGAAAATGATACATCATTCTTTTATCGGAAAAAAAAGAGCATGTATTTTATAATCTTTTGAATGGAAAATCAGGCCATACCTCTGTATGCAGGTAAAATATTCTTATACATGTAAGTAAATATGCAAATTATTCATGCAAGAGCAAATATTGTGTGTGGGTACATTAATAACAATGCACTTAAAAAGTTAAAAAAATTAATATACAAGCATTATCCTTGAAATTCAGTTTAAATGAAGGCTTACCAGTACAAACGTGGAGCATCTTGCAGAAGAATATCACCACCAGAGACAACCCAGTAAAAGCCCACCATCCACCAAAGTAACGAAATCATAGTATTCAATGATGCACATCGTTTTGTGAATCTGAGTTGTAGGTAATCAAAATCAGTATCCCAGTCATGCACGGTCTAAAAATAGTATATAATAATAAACCAAACAACATGCAACCCAGCGGTAGATTAAAATGTTTTAGCAGCAAGGACATTCATACAGTAACAGACATTTAATTTTCTTTTCCTGCAGCAAACGGATAATCAAACACTTAGTCCTCACATCACATAGAATGAAGTACAGTTTCTGTACCAAAATATTCTATTGACTAAAATCTTAACAACACTCGTGATCCTTTCAACATAAAGAAGCTAAATACCATTTTCACTAATCATATACATACACTAGAAAAGCTAATAATACCACGATGGTCTCACCCATGCATTATCTATAATTGCAACATTCTAGTACCATCTCAGTCATCTCTGAATCAACTAAATCAGGCAAGAACTTGATTCGCATACCAGGGTAGACCAGTAGAGAGTTTCATTGGGTATTCGAATTAGAAACATGTCTTATTTTTCCCCTTTAGTACTATCCATGGAAAGCCCTAAACCTGTATAATTGAAGTTTTAATCCGGAATTATGCATTGATATTGACGGTTTCATTAAGGGAATACACAAGAAGCAAACAGCATCTTTGCATTTGCAAGAGGAAGTTTACATTAGTTTTTTAGAAAGTTTAGATGTGTTAGAATATGAGTCTTATTCTAACCAACAGGAACAACCTTCGGTGGCATAATTGAGTATATATATAGATAGTATAGTAGTGTGAATTGAAATCTCGCAAAACTATTCACAATAAACCCTAAATCTGACTAACACCAAGAAAGCCGATATTACCATGGCATAGACAAACGACTAATCGAAACCCATGTGTGCCGAAAATTAACAAATTGGCGAGTTTATCATTCAAAAGCAGCAATTGAATTGAAATGAAATTGAACGAACCCAGTGGGAAAAGAAGTCCCGGAAGTTCCAACATCGTCTTCGTCGCTGTCGTTGACGTCGTCGTATTCGAGGTTACGACCAGATTCCTCGTCCCTCTGCGCGTCGTTTCTCCTCCGATACTCGAGCCACACGAGGGCCACGTGGACAAGGCACTGCAGCGCGTAGCCGCAGATCCACAACCGGATCAGCGTGTTGGGCTTCTCCTTGACGGTGCAGGCGAGCATGACCGCCGAGACGACGACAAAGGCCATGTTCCATGTCATGTCGAGCGCCACCACCGGCTTCGAGTAGGTCCAGTCGGCGCGGCGCTCCTCTAGCTCACGCGCAGCCGTCTCCCGGACCATGGCGGAGTGGCCGCGGCGACCGAGGAGAAGCGCGAGGACGGGGAGGCGGGCGGCGGCATCGGGGCGCGGGACAAGGAGCGGGGCGTGGGGCTGAGGGGCGGAGTTTGGTGATGACATGATGATGGCTGGCTAGAGAGAGAAAGACATAACTGATGTTAGAAACAAAAACAGACAAGAACTGAGAGGGAACCGTTTCTTCTTCTTCTTCTTCTTCTTCTTCTTCTTCTTCTTCTTCTTCTTCTTCTTCTTCAGGTATATATGGGTTGAGGTTGAATTTTAGAGTGGTGTATTGATCGTTGAAAAAATGACCCAGGAAGAGAGAGGATCAGAGGAAGGAACAAACAGTTCATAAACAGTTCATTATAGAACACAGTGTCTATATTTGCCTTCACAAGGACGGTTATGCCCTTCTTCACTCTTTCTTTCCAGGTACCTACACCTACCTACACAGTTATTCTTGGGACAACTTTACGTGTCTTCACTTCCTTTCCAACTTTTCCTAGTCTTGGTTTTTTAACCTAATTGACACTCCATTTATTCGATTGATACTTTAAAATATTATTTTAATATAAAAATAACTTTTATAATTAAGATTTTATAGTTTATATTTTAACCAATTCATAAATTTGGACAAATTTTACATATTAATAAGATTTTAAATAATTATGTATATTTTAAAAAAAATATTTAAAATTAAAAAATTGATTAAAAAAAAATAATAAATAAATAATAAATTTAAATAAAATAAAATAAAATAAAAATAGTGATTGTTTCATATCCTTTTGTATAATATTTTTTCATATATTTAAAGTTATATCTTTATTCTACATTAACATATATTTATTTTTATTCTTAATTAATTAGTAATACTAAAAATAAAAAATTATTGTTCAATTTAATTTAAATTTTAAAATTTATTATATCGATTAACTTTAGGAAAAAATATATTTTTTTATTTTATTTTATTGTAACAAAAATGTGTAAGATTAAAAAAAATGACCAATTATATGTGGTGAGAAAAAAAATCTAGAATGAAATGGTAGAAGAATGCAGAGGGTTTGATAAAATTATTTGATGGATGCATGTACATTTAATTAAATAATTTATCAAATTTTAATCTATAAATTAATTTATTAAATACTGTAGAATTTAAATATCAAAAGGTTTTTTTAAAACTATTAAAAATCTCAATTAAATATCATTAAAATTTGTTGTTTTTAATAATCTTAATTGGATATTGTGATAATTTTTTATAAAAAAAAAATCTATTTGAATACACCTAACTTAGACACATGAATGCGTACAGTAATTTTAAATTAATATAATAAATCAAATTTAATACTTTGTATATAATATATAAATATATAATTAAATAAGCATACGAATATAATTAATATATATTTTGCAATGTATGTTTAAAAGTAAATAATATAAATATAAATATAATATCATATTATATAAAATATTATCTTTTAAGTTAAGATGTTATATATTGTTATTAAATATAAAGTTATTTAAAATTTATATAATTTTAAAACATATAAAATATTTGATAGAAATGAATCCACTCAAAATACAATAAAAAATTATTCTCAATAACTATTAGATTTAATTTCTTAAAATTTGTTTAAAGTAATTTTAAGTAATATTGAATTTTTGAAACGAGATAAATTGTACACATTTTTTTTCCACGATATCTGTTTCTTTCTTTATTGGGGTGCCCAAATTTAAATCTTGAACGAGACAACACACACTCATCTTTTTTGTTAAGGTTTTGTTTAAACTTGTTGGTAAGTATTTAAAAATTTTCCTCCTTGACTCTTGCTTTGTTATTGATGACCCTTCCTTTGATATATGAGCTTTTTTATTTTAATTTTGTCTTAAATCACGGTTGATGTTGGATTTCGTTGGTGTTTTGGTTGAAAAGCTCACTCTATAACTCAAACATTTATTTTCTCCTCACAAACTGAAACTTGTAACTGTAAGAAGGTGAGGAAAACTTGTAATGTGTTGCGTAATTTTTAGTGCATGGATTTGTTTAGATGTAGTTTAGTTAATTAAAATATTGTTTTGACGAGTCATTAGCGATATGAATTTATTGAATGAAAAAATATAATAGTTAACAATAAAGAGAATGTTGTATAGTATATTTTTTGTCATGATATATGTTAGTATTTTTGTAATAACTTTGGTTGTGGTTAAAAAAATTAAATTTTGTTCATTTAAGATGAAAATAAACACATGGGTTATGGTTTTGAGACAAGAAACACATAAAAAGACTAAGAATTGAAAAACTTATGTTTGTTAAGAGTTGACTGTTTTGTCAATAAAATGGGATTGAATAAGATAACTTTGTATTTACACAAAATTGATATGTAAAAACTATTCATATGATTAAAAACTAAACATAAAAAAAATAACTATGTATGACACACTTTTTAATTCGTTTGATACTTATTTTAAAAGTTTTTTCAAAGTTCACCAATGTGTACTGAGGAATTATGTTTTCATGATTTTGATATGCCTTAGAAAAAATGTTGTTCTCTTTACACAAAATGAATTGGAAAACACATTATATATCTCTGGAACACAATTTAAGAGTGCTACAATATAAAATCAAGTTTTTAAACAAAACAATTAAAAATGATTGAGTTTTTAATCATGGAATTGGGTAGTTTTATTTTTAAATTTTTATTTAATCGTCTATCATTAATGGAGCATGATTAGGAATTTGGTAATTGAGTTTTTTATTCATAATGACAATCTATATGCGTGCGTGGATAAAATGTATTTTTAGTTTATATACTTTTATAAAAAAATATTTTCAATCTTAAACTTTTATATTAAATATTTTAATCCCTAATTTTTTCAAAAATATATATTTTTAGTATTTTCTTACTTTCAAATAGCTTATAAGATACATTATTAAAAAATTAGAAAAACATATTTTATAAAATTTAAGAATTAAAAACACTTATTTTATAAAATTTAGGAACTAAAAATATGTATTTTTAAAGTTCAATAACTAAAATATTTGATATAAATGTTCAACGACTAAAAACAATAAATAATGAAAGTACAAATATTAAAACACACATTTAACCTTATATATATAACAAAAAAAAGTTTAATTTTTATATATGATTGGTGTGAATTAATTTTTTTATAATCGTTGATTATAAAGTTTAATTTTAAATAAAAATATTTCAAACTAATACAATGATTGTCAATAAATTTTAAATTTACAATATAATTTTAAATTAAAATAATATTAATTATAATAGTTAAAATATTGTTTAAATTTATTATTATTATCATTATCATCATTGTATGAATAATAATGATGATTTTTGTTATCGTGTTATTAGTTTAATTATCAATA
>JAMLFT010012269.1:0-10522 GCA_026544285.1 Pachyrhizus erosus | reverse complement strand
AGTCTCAAATTAGAAAATAGTTGCTAATTTCCTCAATAATAAAGCCCAAAAGACACAAATAAATATATTAAAAATTGTCATTTATCATCTTCAATCCAATTTTTCCTTCACTGTTGAGATTTCTTAAAAAGTAATACTTAACGTTAATATGTTTGCTTCTTCCACGTAGTACAAGATTCTTAGAGAGTTTGATAATTGAACTATTGTCACAAAAAATTATTGCTACTCCTTCTTGCTTGAAATGTATCTCTTGAAGAATCTTCTTTAGCAGACAACTTGACAAGTGCAAGTCGTTGCATTAACAAATTCAACTTCTATGGTTGACAAAGTGACAATCTGCTGCTTTTTAGATTACCACAAAACATTTCCTATTCCCAACATAAAGAAATAGTCTGTCGTGCTCCTTCTATCATCTTGATCTACTACATAATCACTGTTAGTAGATCCAAAATCCTTAGTTCCTTACAAGTAACGAAGGATTTTCTTGGCTACCAAAAGATGCATTTTTGTTGGATTCTCTATATATCTGCTTATTAAACTCACAACATGGATTATGTTGAGTCTTGTTCCTATTAAATACATCAAACTACCCACAATTTGCTTAAAAACAGTGTTGTCCACCCTTTTTCGTTCATGATATTTGTTTAGTTTAAAGTCATACTCTACTAGAATGCTTATAGGACTACAATCTTTCATTTGGAATCTATCCAAAATTTCTCGCACATATTTCTTTTGTGAGATAAAAATCTCATTAGTAGATTGCACCACTTCTATGCCAAAAAAGTAATGCATCAAACCAAGACTATTCATTTCAAACTCCCATCATCATTGAGTTTTTGAATTCTTTAAACATGACATCACAATTTCCAATAAATATAAAATCATTGATATACAAACAAATAATAAACATTTTCCCTTCATCTCCCATTTTCACAAAATTGTGTGTGCTCATATGGACACTTTTGGAAACTTGTCTCCAAAAAATAACCCTCAATGCAGCTATACCAAGCCCGTGGGGCTTGTTTTAATCCATAGAGAACTTTTTTTAATTTATAAACTTTATACTCATCACCAACCTTAATATAACTAGGGGGTTGATCTATAAATACATGTTCTTCCAAGCTTCCATGCAAGAAAATAGATTTGACGTCTAGCTGAAAAATAGGTCAGGAATTTTGTATTGCTAATGTTATCACCAATCTGATTGTGTTGTGATGTGAAACTAGAGTAAAGATTTCATTATAATCAACTTCATATTCTTGTTTGTATCCTTTTGCTACCAATCGCGCCTTATACTTGTCAACTTTACCATTTTCTTTTAATTTGTTTTTGAAAATCCATTTTACACCAATGGTTTTATGCCCTTTTGGGAGATCATAGAGCTCCTAAATATCATTCCTTTCAATAGCTTCAATTTTATCATCCATTGCCTTCCTCCACTTTGGTTTCTTAACAACAATTTCAAAAGTTATGGGGTCACAATCTACAAATAAGACAAAGTAGGTAGCATGATCTTCATGATAATCAATCTCTGTTATCTCATAGTTTTTCATTCATGTTAGCCTATTTCGAGGATGTTGGGAAGGTTCATTTGTTGTACCTGTTGCAATTGGCAACATTTTAGATGAACCAATTGATAGATTTTTAGTTGGCTACATTTCATTTTCAGCATTACTATCAATAATTGAAGTAGGTTGTTGTCTATTCCAATCCCAAGTGCTTTCTTCATTAAATACAACATCTCTGCTAACCACAATATTTTTTGTCATTGGGTTGAACAACTTATAAGCTTTGGATATCTCACTAACACCGAGAAATAGACATCTTTCATCCTTATCATCAAACTTTTTTCTTTTTCCATCTAGAACATGGACATAGACAATGCAACCAAAATTTTTGAAGTAGTCTATGGTTTGTTTTCATCCATTCCAAGCCTCTTCGGGTGTCATGTTTTTGACAACAAAAGTAGGGCTTCTATTTAGGATATGAACGCTCTAATTTATGGCTTTAGGCAAGAATGTCTTTGGAATTCTTCCTTTTTCTAGTAAGCTTCTTACCATATTAAGAATGGCTCAATTCTTCCCCTTCAATATGCCATTTTGTTGTAGAGTATAAGTTGTTGTAAGCTCTCTTCTAATATCATGAGTATTACAAAAATCTTCAAATTTCTTTTAACAATATTCTCCATCGCGATCTGTATGAAGAATCTTGATTGTCTTTCCTGCTTCATTTTCAGCATGTGCCTTGAAACTTTTAAAAGCACCAATAACTTCTTATTTTTCATGTAAAAAGTAAAATCATCTTTTTCGACTATAATCATCAATGAAGGTGATTAGATAATTTTTACCTCCATTGGAGAATGATTTTATTAGTCCACAAATATAAGAATGAATTAAGTCTAGAACATTCTTTGCTCTCTATGATTTTCCTTGAGGGAATTTTGAATGATGTTGTTTGCTAACAACACATTCTTCCCATACTTTAGAAGGAATAACAATTTGAGGAAGTCCAATCACCATATTTTTCTAGTGGAGTCTTTAGTCCACTAAAGCTCAAATGACCATATCAAAAATGTCATGACCATGAAGACTCTTTTACTTCGGTCATCAAACAAGATTGAATACTTTTAATCTTCAGTGCAAACAACCTATTTGAATTCATTTGAATAATAACAATGACTTCTCTTGTAGGATTATATATTTCACAAGTACCATCCTTGATTGTGATAACATAACTTTTTTCTTGTAATGTCCAATACTTAATAAATTGTTTTTCAAATTAGGGACATATAGAACATTAGATATTATTTCAATAAAACCATTCTTGGTTCTAATCTTAACATCACATTTTTCGTTGACATTCACAGTAGAACTATCACCAAAGCTTACTTTAGAATGAAAATCTTCATTTAAATATGAAAATGAAGACTTACTTCCACACATGTAATTGTTGCAGCTTGTATCCATATACCAAACAGTTGAGTTGGATTTTTCATCAATTTGAACAACCATTTACAATGTTTTTACATCTTGATTTTCTACAAAATTTGATTTTTCTCCTTTTCTTTGTCATTAGGTAGCTTCGGATAACATTATGAACAATAATGACCAAACTTATGACATTTGAAACACTCTATTTTTTATTTGTCAAGATGGTAATTATGATATCTACTTTTGTTTTGATCATCATTGGCCTTGAAATGACTATTGTTATTCCTGTTGTCTTTACCTCCCCTTCCTCTTCCTCTACCTCTACCTCTACCTCTACCCCTTCCTCTAATATTGGAGAAAATGAGTATAGATAGAGGTTTTTAACACTTACCCTTCCTCTAATATTCTTAGAACTATCTTTACAAAGAATGGTCTCCAAGATTAAACGATCAATAGCTTGAAACAAATAATTTTTTGCTTTGAGATATTTCAACTTTAGCACTTTAATATTTGTTATTTGTACATTAGATGCATTTGCTCATTGGTTCTGGAATTCCTTCTAAAACAACTTTCCAATATTCCTTTAATCTAAGAAAATTTTCCATTAGCATGCTTCGATGATCATAATGACCATCAAAATGAGGGATTGCAGGTTGCACAAAATTGAGATCTAAAGTCATAAACAAAATACAATTGTTGCTGTTTTTTTTTTTCTCCTCCTTTTTTTTAAACTCACGTGTTTCCCCTCAACCAAGCTCTGATACGACTAATAACAATGACATTTATTTTAAAATAGAAATGGAAAATAAGAGATATGGTGGTGGGAAATTGTTGTTCTTCTTTTTAGTAATCTAATAGTTTATTTATAGGCTTGCATCCATGAACTAAATAAGTTAACAAATAAAATATCAGAAAACAACGTGAACATGTTCTACTATCCATGACCACGTTATGTTAAACATACCGTGAACAAACTCCTAAAAAATATGACTCACTTAAAACTAACTTTGATTAAGTAAAACAAATTAAAATCATGTAGAAAAATAAAATAATTTTTTTCAACATATTGAAAGTAAAGTTTAAAAAATTGAATATTTATGGACGGTCCATAGTAACTTATTAGTGGATGATACAATTGGTCTAACAACCTCGTTAAGATAAACTTTAATATCATCTTACAATTATAGGTTATGAGTTTAACTCAATCTTTATAAAACCAGTTTGTAAGATGAAAGTTGTCTTCCACTTATATATTGTATATAGGGATGCAAACTTTCTGTGACCATTTAATGCTTGTGATCCTTCTAACTGATTTCAACAATTGAGAGTATGTAATTGACATGGCCTCTCCCATTACAAGATAAAATATAACTAGAAGATGCTTTTTATAATGACACATCCTGCGTGAAAATAATAACCCTCTTATGATAAATAGTTGTTTTCAACAATATTTTGGTAAATAGATTTTTCTAATACAGGAAAAAAGCCTATATTTATAATAGAGACATTCTTGCATTAAAACATGTGAAACTAGGATTCCGTGTTGGTTTTTTAGTGAGAAAATCAAACTGGACAAATGTTTAGCCATTTCTTTTTTCAACAGGTGAGAACCATGAATAAGATTCATCACGAAGTCAACACGATGTTGGGCAAGAAAGTTGACGCTAGATTAAAAATTATTTTAAATGACAACAAATTTGAAAATAAAAAATGTAAAATATGTATTTTTGTTTTTATATGAGTAAAAATATGTATTTTTAAGAAGTGTGTTGTTTGGCATATAAAATAAGAAAATATATCATATTAAAAGGCACGATAGATTAATAATAAAAATCTCAAAATTAATATTATTTTTGTAACTGATGTAAATCTTTGCTAACGTAATCACTGTAACTCTACTTGTTTATATCGTTTTAGTTCTGACAGTGTCATAATTTTGCAGTGTTTAACTGCAAAAGTGTGACGTGAATTGTGAAATGATGCCACGGGTCTCAAGACAAATTATAAACTCACCATAATAATGTGTACATGTTACCAACTATTCTCTATTGGTCTCCCTCGAGAGGGTGGTGTTGTACCTTTCCCATTTGGTGTCCTTCAGATTTTTGTTACCTATAGACAATTTGATATTGCTGATACTCTTTGTTCACTGCATACTCTGTGTATGGTATCCACATTACTTTGTTATTGTGTTTTAATTTCTTTTATAAATTTTACTCTCATCATTGGAGACAGCATTTAGGACCAAGTATAATATAGGTCGGTCTCAGCTCATTATCATTGTATAAGATGTTTTTAGTCTCAAACCAATGGCATTCATAATCACAGATAACACGGACGATGAAATGTTTACAGAAGCCTCGGAGGCTAAGTTCATGAAAGAAATGACTCCATAAGTCGATATTGACAATACAAATACAAATAATATTTCTTTAAAACAATGCTAGCTCATCTTGAGAATACCTTGACCTTTAACTTCCAAGACATATTCACTGATATTCATATTTCTGTTGCAGGTGGAGTTGAGCATTAATCTGAAACAATTGTAGGGAATAGAAGCAAAGACTGAGGTTTTGATCCCGAGAGCAAAGGGACTGGATCTTCTTCGAATACACCTCCAAAATCCTAAACCCTAAAATTAAAACATGAGCTCGGCAGGATATATTATAGAAATATTTAAGTAATAAATAACAATTGATATAATTAATTTTCTAGTGTTCTGGTTAACCATAAGATAAATATAATCTATACTATGAGTGCATGCACTTGTGGGTTGTGAAAAGAAATCCATTTCACTCAGCCCTTGAATTCCTCTAGCAACCCACTAAAGCAAATCATCAAACTCTTAGTGTGCTGGTATAAACCAAGAAAAATAACATTTCTTCAAAATAATCGGAACACTTAAAGAAATTGTTTGACGGCAAGACATAGTTTTAGTATAACAAATAAAGTATAAAACTTTTCTTTCTTGAAACAAGATTGGCACTCTTTAAACAACTTTTCCCTCCTCCCTCTGATTTTATC
Organism: Pachyrhizus erosus; assembly: GCA_026544285.1. Taxonomy (NCBI): domain Eukaryota; kingdom Viridiplantae; phylum Streptophyta; class Magnoliopsida; order Fabales; family Fabaceae; genus Pachyrhizus; species Pachyrhizus erosus. The sequence goes on along the minus strand of JAMLFT010012269.1, from coordinate 4,568 downwards.
CCTCCCCTAATTGATTAAACAATCATTTGTATTTTATAACACTTTAGACAAAAAAAAAATTATCGAAATAATGTCGTTGAGTACTTAATCTAAAATGTCTAGCAATCAAAGAAAGATTCAATCTTATGAATTTGTTTAAACATAAGCAAGGTGCCCAGTAAAAAAATTAGATATTCACCTGGTTGGAGGGGGCTGTGTGAATTCCCTGCTCCATTCTCTGTTCAGTTCAAACAAAAGTTAAATTTTTGGTGAAGTGGCACACTCATCAATGGCGTTGTTAGCAGATCTAAAATGTCCTCAAGAACAATAACATACACGATGGGAATCCAAAAGAAAGAAAAACCAACATTTATCTGTGTTTTATAGCTTACCTCTACCTATTGCTCTTACTCCAATTGTTCTTCCTCATCCTCCACTTCATCTTGTTCATCAAGGGTTAAGTGTTGGTCCGATTCATGATAACCATCAATTTCTAATCGTTCAAGGGTGGTGAGGCGATGGATGCCATCAGGGAGAGACAACATGTTAGGACAACTTGTGACACACAGAGTTTTCAGACAAGTCATAGCTGATAGCCATTCAGGAAGCCCCAGAAGATTGTTGCAGCTTGAAATTAACAAGTATTGCAATGTGTCCACAGACCCTTGAAGCCAATGAGACAAGGTCACCAACTGTGGCAATGAAATGAAATTTACAATCTTCAGCCTCATGTTGGAATCTTGGTTGCTATGTTCCTTTGACAATTCCAACACATCACAGTTGTCAACTAACAAAGTCTCTAATTCCGGAAAATGTTCAATATTAAGTAGCAACGACTTTAGACTCTTGCAATTGGAAATGCAGAATGCTTTAAGAGTAGGGAGTTTAATCCCTCCAAACAAAGATTGAACATTGTTACAAATTCGATTCTGAGAGTCCGAAGAGAACTCAAATTTGCAATGTCATCCTCTGGCAACATGCGTAGCCTTGTGGTTATCTCCAAATGTTGAAGACTGATCAATTTTCTTAAACCTTTAGGCAGTGTTACAAGCTCTGTACATCGGCTAAGTATCAAAACTTCCAACTTTAGGAGGTTGCAAAGAGAATCAGGAAGTCTCTTTAAATTGTTATTATTCTCAAGACTGAGATATCTTAAATGTTTCAATTTGTCAATGTGGGGAGGCAAAGTCTCGTACTTAGAATCACTTAAATCTAAAAATCGGAAGTGTTTGCAGCGCGATGTGCATTTATTAAAAAAAACATCACTTTTGGCTCCAACTCCAGCAGTAGGAAATAGTACGGTTCTCACACCTACAACTTTTCGGACAGGAAATTTTTCAAGTCCAACATTTTCAAGAAAAGATAGATGGCGGATATTCCTGCATAGGTTTACAAAGGGGTATCTTACGGTTATGGAGTATTCACCTCCCACAGAACGGGCAAGATCATGCAGCAAATCGTGTATTTTGAAAGCAGAACCAATGCCGTAGTCGACAAAATCCTGTAGAAAAGATCTTGACAATAGTTCATACAAATATTGATTCGCACTATGTTTCAATATTTGATTGTTGTTTGGTGGTGGAAGGAGACCAAATGCCCGCCAGAGCGAACTAATGTCAAAACTACTATATTCATAATCTTTTGAGTAAATGGAAAGCAAAGAAAAACATTGTCTCAAATAGGACGGCATGAGATCAAAACTTAATTTAAGTGCAGGTAAAATGTCATCTCTTTCCTGTGGCAAATTCCAAATTTCATTATCTCTCACAGATTCTCACTCATTTGTCTCAAATTTAGAAAATAGTAAACTTGCTAATGTTGCCAATGGAACCCCTCCGCATTTTTTTACAATTTCTCCCCCAATATTTACTAAATGAGGATACTTTTTCTCTTCTCCTTCTTTAAATGCTCATTTGATAAATAGAGACAATGAATTCTCCAGAGAAAGACCTTCTAAAATGTGTGAGGCATTAGTGTGTGTGATATAAGCAACATAACTGGAACGTGTAGTCAGTATGATTTTACTTCCTCCACTGCCAACTTGAATCAAATCTCTCAGCTGAACCCATTTAACACGATCTATATGCCATAAATCATCTAAGACGAGCAGGAACTTTTAATCAGCCAGTTCTTTTCTAAATTGATTTTGCAGTTGCTCCATATCTAATATGTTTAAATTCTGATGGCGATGAGCAGCATCGGCAGAATCATTAGCAGAATTGATGATTTTAATAATGACTTGCTTAATGTCAAAGTAACCAGAGACACACACCCACATCTTCAATGGGAAATACTCACCGATCCTCTTATCATTAAACACAAACTTTGCAAGTGTAGTCTTTGCCATGCCTCCGATCCCCACAATGGGGATAACAGATAGACTTTTATCATCACCATTAGTATTCTGCTGCATCAAAATCTTTATGATCTTTTCTTTGTCGTGTTCCCTTCCTATTACATCTGAATCAGTCACACGGGAGTGCGTCGTTTCTCAATTATGCACAACTTGTGTGTCAACATTAATTATTTGTAAGCCAAACTTATGCCTATCAGCTGCAACCTTGTCAAGTCTCTTGCTGATATCTTTAATTTGTTGAGCCATCCTAACAAGAAAAAAAAAAGTGGATTAGAATGGGAGAAGAACTGACCTACCTTGCTTTTGGTGGTACCATGAACTTGGACCACTTGCTTTCTTAGTGCTTCGCACTCAAATTCATCCATCACATCTTCGGCATCAGAGAAGACATCTCTGATCTGGTCCAGCCAAAACCACAGATCATGGTTGTGCTCCTGCTTTTGTTCTGCATCTATCAACACAGCCTTGACTAAGGACAGAGTCTGTAAATTCTTGCAGATGTGGGAACAAACCCAGCACCCGAGAAGCTTCTTCAAAAGCCCGAGAAGCAAGCTTTGCTATGAGTGACTCCGCGATGCTGAAGAGTACAGGCATGGCTATCAGGAAATTGTAACAGTCAAAGAGATTTGCCAAGCAACAGGTGAATGAAATTACTACTTGATATGACTAGCTACAGAAATTTCGTAGAAACTAGGTTCGTGGCCACGGTTTTTTGACTTTTGAGGTATTAGGTGTTGGGGATAATCCCTTGACGTAATCAATATTAATTTTCACGAAGTTTCCTTTACAGTTTAATTATAAGGCCTGTTGCCATGATTGAGAGTATTAATGTATTGTATGATAACAAATCTTTGATAGTTTCAACCAAATTGTTGCTAAATATAGGAATAGAGAAATACTGGTGAATCTTTCTAAACACTCGTTTTTAATATTTTTATGTGATCGGCTGAAAGTGATCAAAATTTTTTGTGTCAAGATAAAAATTGTATGATTAAAGATGTAAACAACAAAGAGGTAAAAATTTTACTTTAAATTTAATGAAAGAAGAGCTCATTATAAATGAAGAAAATAGAAAAGCATAACAAAATACATGTGTTTTAAGCTTCGTGTTTAGGAGGCCAAATTATATAAGGTGTTTTTCAAGACAAATTACCCAGGAAGAACCACCTTCCAACATCCATTAAAGGTTCAATGTTGTAATATTTTTAAAATTTAAAATAAAATTTTTTACTAACTAAAATTAATTAGTGAAATGATCATTTATTCAATAATAATTATTAAACAATTGATTACATAAAATAAAAATAAATATGTGTAATAATTAGAGAAATAAAGTTAGTTTAATAAATTATTAAATTAGAGATAAATATAATTAAATTAAAATAAATTGATTTTAAGTAAATTAATAAAATTAGATTACTAGTGTTGGCTATAGTCAATTCATTAATGACAAAGTTGTAATTAGTAATTTTTTAAAAATTCAATTTAATTAATTAGACTAAGATTTAATTTAATTTAAATAAATTAAAATTAAATTAAAGTAATCTAAGACTACACGAATTAATTATTTTAAATTAACCTAAGCTAATCACTAATTAGAGGGTTAATTAGAAGCGTCAAACTTATCTTAAAAGTTCAATGAACCTAAGTGGGGCATTCCTATAAGTAGGATCGCTTAAGGACCCTTCTCAACTAGAACAGTGCACTGCCAGCCTGTCCCCTTTAGCAGCTTCAATTTTTTTTAATTCTTCTCCCTCTCTTAGTCCTTTCTCACCATTCCCACACACCCAAGCCTCCATTGCTACTGGACAAAGACTTCTAAGACACCAAGGGGACTCTTTTCTTTTATTCTCACGGCATATTCTCTATTTCAAAAAAACAAAGGTATGGAGGAGTCCTTCTATTGTTCTATTGCCATTTTATTGCTTGAATATGAGGGAAAAATGCTCTCATGATTACTATTAGTTGTGGGTTGTTGTATGTTGCTCTTGAAAGTGAAAATTGTAATATTCGTATACATTTGTGGGGTTGTTTTTAGCTATTTGTTAGTGCAGATTTCGCACCCTTTAATGGTGTTTTATGATAGGAAACAATCTTCAAACTGCTGTAGATTTATTGATAGTAGAAAGTTGTACACTGTATATGAAATACTCACAACCTCAAACTCTCTCAATGATCCTCTACAAAAAATCACCTACGGATTGCTTATTTTTCTAAACTTAAGAGAGATTTC
>JAMLFT010012268.1:0-10523 GCA_026544285.1 Pachyrhizus erosus | reverse complement strand
ATAATCATAAATTAGTAACATTAATAATATATAGAGTTCTTTTAAATTCATATATAATGATAAATTTTATTATTTTTATTTTATAAATTCATAAAATAATAATAATAATTGTTTTATAATGATCAATTATAAAATAATATAATTTTTTATTCTAATAAACATAGATAATAAAGTATTAACTATTTATTTTATATAATAAATATAAAATAATTGTAAAATATGTAATAGTAATATAATTATCATTTTGTCCTTTTGAATTTAATAAAAAATACGAAATGTATCATATAATAATATTGATATTAATAACATTAAAATATAGATTTTTGAAGTAATTATAGGTTACAATTTTTAAGTATAACAAGTGATGAATTTAAAATTAAATAATAGCAATAATAATAAACAAATAAATAAGTAAATCTCATTATATTCATAAATAAATAAGTAAATCTCATTATATTTAAAATAATTAAAATATCATTTTAAATAAAATTTTAATTTCTACAATAAAAACATCTATAAATTATTATTGATAAACATGCAAAAATAAAATACATATAAACATAATATTCACAATACAAAACTAAATATTTAAATTTAAATAATTATAAATTTATTTTTATTATATATTATATGTATACATTTCATATAAATATTACAATATTATTATTACTCAAAGAAAATTAAATTTTAATAAATTTGATATTTTAAAGATAATATCCAAATAAAATATAATTAATTGTCTTCTGTCCTCCTCAATTTTAATATAGTTATATTTAATATGTTATTAAACATTTTAAAATAATTTGTTTAACATACATGTTTTTTATATAAATGCTAAATATAAATATAAAATAATATATAATTTAATTGAACCCATACATCACATAGATTTTAAATCTATTTAAAAAATATTTTTTATATTTGTCTTTGAAATTACAAGTATCAGTTTTTTACATTTTCACTTGGTTATTAATTTTATAAATATTTATTTACTTTAGTCTTTAATATCAATAAATATTAAGACAAAAAGAATATCTATAAGAGTAACTTTTGACCAAATAAATGACTAAATAAGAATATAAAATGGTCAGAATTACAACAGCTTCAACAAAAGTTTACTCAAAGTCGAAAGCATCCCCCACCCCAATCCCCTATCCCTTTTTATAATTTCAGAGTAATTTGCGAGTGAAAATTCAAAATCGCAAACGTAAGCATGTCTCCAATTCTTTGTTTCTGTCCTGTATGCATATAATAACAGACAAAATAAAGAAGATCTTTGCAGATAAACACTCCTTATCCTGTCATCTCTTTTGATATCATCTTAGTAAGACTCCACCAGAGTTGTGGTGTTGAAAGCTTTCAGAATGAGTACTTTATTCACAATGAGAGGACGGTGGAGGATGTAGACCAATTTAATTATATGGGTCCCTATGTCTTTGAATTTTAGCAGCTCTTAGGCAAAACAGCTTCGCTATTCTATTTCAGTTATGGAAGATTAAGACATAAATTAACAGAAAGTACTACTTTTTTGAGATAATTAAATAAACAATATCTAGAAAGCCCAAGTAGGAGTCCATTCTAAATTCTACATAATTTCATTAATTTGTACTAGGTAGGGGGTCTTTTCTTTGCTTTTCTTTTTTCTCAGTATGAGAGTTTTAATTTTGACTAACCAATCTAGTCAAGTGAAAATGTAAACCCATTTAAGAAGAAAAAACTTTTCCAACTAATTTCTTTTACAAGATTTTAACATGAGAATGACTATATCAAACTCTATTATAACTCAGATCTCTGACACAACCCGTGGTCCTTAATTGTTTACACATGTTCTAATAATATAAATGCTCCCACATGTTTAGTATTAGTAGACTATTTGGTGACAGAAGAACGTGGTAGGAAAATTTGCAGAGAGCTGCTAGTTTTATGACCTTAAGGATATTGCTCTAAATTCATAGGCTGCAAACCACGGGCTCCCAACAATGATCCAATAAACACGTTTGTCTAATCTTTTTAGCAGAGTCTACAAAAGGGGCTACCTCATGCAAATAATTGATTTCAAAATATATTTCTAGACGTCATTGCCGGCAAAATTAATATCTGAATTATGTAACAAAATAAAATTTAATATCAGAATTAGTTGAACAATGCAATTAGCTTTCTTTTAAATTAGATATGGCATCTTCATATTAGAGCAATGAGTCTTTTCATAATTGGAATACGTTTTCATTCAGGGGATGCATTGACAACTCTTTTGTACCATAACCATAAATCATGGGAAACAATGCAGCGAAACATATGGCAGACGCATTTACTTGAAGATGATAATGTGGACAAGAACTTGCGTAGCTGAATTGTTTCTCTTTTATTTTTCTTCAAAATAAAAAGAACTACATACATCCGCAAACTCATAGCTATAGGTTAATTTGCTTTCATTAGGCTAATATACAAGCTAACAACTTGGATGTTATACTCTAAAGTCTCTAATAACTTTTTTGGATGTTGCTCAGTCCTAAAAGGCTTTAGAGTTGAGAAATTTGAGCAAGTGCTATTATTGAAAAATGTGAGCAGTAATCTATTTGTTGATTTTGTTCCTTCAAATTATGTACTTTAAATTGTACCAAAAATTAGGTAGCTTAAAATAAGGATGTGCTTCCTGTTATAGAGCAGTCTTCCTCAATTTATGTGCTAAGAATTGGTGAAAAACTTCAGCCATGAGAAGTTGCCGACAGACTAAGAATAAAAAATTGGCATATGTGGCAGTTTGTCAACGCACTTAAACTCTACACTGGTCGTTATCAATTATGTATTCACATAACCTCCATATTTTGATAACTACTTTGAGGCAGGTTTTCTTTCAAGTAACGACCGCAACCACAAGTTGTATTATTTCTATATCTAGTTGTTAAGATTTCATTGTTTCTTTTTTAGATCAGCAGAAGACCAAGAGCAGTTAAAAAATTTTCTACAAAATTTAATATAGCATGGTTGGTTAGAATTACATAGAAACTTCTTAGGTCGCTGATTTTGCAGACACAACAATGAAGTTGCAGAATTAAATTGTGATCATGAAAGTAAATGTGCTTCAGCTTGATATTCTCAAGCTCAAAATAGTCAAAACATGCAAAGTGGAAAATCCGTTTTGGTGGTTATAAGTTCTACTCAAGTTGCACAATGTTGACCCGTTAATGATAAACCCCTGTATAGCATGTGACAAATTCAAGTCACGCAAGGAGAATGAATTTCTAAAATCTAAATGCTTTACTTTGCTGACTAGGTATCTTGAAGGTTTATAATACTACTAAATTACTATCACTGACCGCTAATTGTGGCACTCTAGCATATGACAAATTATGTTGACCCATTTAGATTATAAACCCACTATTAGATATGATAAATTCAAGTTATGCAAGGAGAATCAGTTTCTAAAATTAAATTACTATCCCTGACCGCTAATTATGGCACTAAGTTGCATAAGGAGTATGTCAAACTACTTCTACAACCGACATTCAAAACAGAATCTCATTTTCGTATCAGCCTAATTTACATATAATATCATTATGGTAACAATTACCTTGATTGTATAGTCGCAAGAAAAATTGAATGAATTAGTGAGAAAGTACCATAATAAAGTTATCATTCATTAGAAGTTATCCTATCCCATCACGTTTCCCAAAAAGAACATAGTGATTCATGAGCTGCCCACGTTTTTCAATTCAGAATATACCTTGTCCGAGTATTCATGTTTTGTGATTTGGTAAGGTGAACCATACATAAATTAATGTCAATGTCATTAGGAAACTATAACAAAGTCATTCCTCCTCCATGTTACCCTGTCTAAGTGATGCATTACTATTTACAAGTTTATATCAAACAGTTATTCACTTGAAAAGGAAGTCCCCTCGGCCTCCATTGAAGAAATTACAAGGAAAAAAGCCCACATCACATCTTGAACATTTTTCCGCTATTGTTTACCACAAAAGTGACAAATTTTTGTCCTCGTGTTTAACTCCCCAATCAACTAACTTATCATCTTTTTGCTACAGTAGGGCCTGGAAACCCCTTTATATATCAACCTCTGTAGCCATACTCTTTCATAAGCAGCAACTAACCTAAAATCTTCTGCCCCACCCTGCATTTTGGCAGAGTCATCCTGTTTACTACAATGCCATCATCACTATCCTCTTTCCTCCATATGGTTCCTATTCTCTCCCTTCTTGTACTCTTAAGTATGATTTGTTCTAGTAATGCTCAGGGACCACCTTCACCTGGCTACTACCCCAGTTCCAAAATTAGTCCTGTTAGTTTTTATCAAGGGTTTAGAAACCTCTGGGGACCTCAGCATCAGAGACTAGACCAAGGCTCATTGACAATCTGGCTTGACTCTAGCTCAGGTATGTAAATCTGTCTCACTCTCATGTACACCACTTAAGATTCTTTGGCTATGTTTGGATACAAGTTGGAAAAATACTTTTGAGAACTCTAATGCACATTCTCAAATTTCAAAGCACAAAATAAATAAGAGTCTGTTGCTTTAGAAGTAAAAGTACCTTCCAGCTTTTCTAACTGACGTCCAAACATGCATTTAGTTGTTTGGTAACACTCCATTCTTAACTGTTACTACCTTAGAGCATACTCTTACTAAGATACTTTTTTTGTATCACAGGGAGTGGATTTAAGTCACTTCACTCTTATCGATCTGGTTACTTCGGTGCTGCCATTAAGCTTCAATCTGGTTACACTGCAGGAGTCATTACATCTCTCTACGTGAGAATTACTCTACAACTTGAGCTAATGTTGAAAGTTGAATCTCTTCTTTCAAATGTAAATTTTAATCTCCTTTTCTGAACTCTTTGAGAATTGCAGCTTTCAAACAACCAAGACCACCCCGGAAACCATGATGAAATTGACATTGAGTTCCTTGGTACCACGCCAGATAAGCCATATGTCTTGCAAACAAATGTATACATCAGAGGAAGTGGAGATGGGAATATTATAGGAAGAGAGATGAAGTTTCATCTTTGGTTTGACCCAACACAGGATTTTCACAACTACGGCATTCTGTGGAAACCCAGTGAGATAATGTAATATTATCATGCACTCTCATACTCATAACTTGACCAATTTTCAACTTCCTTAATTATGAATTTAATCTACCCACACCTACATAGCCAATTAGCCATGACATGAAATTTGCACTACCCTTCCCCCAAGAATCTAACATAAACGAAGTGTCTAATCATGAATTGCCACCTAGAGTAAAAATGTTGACTTTTTTCCATAGCTACTTTAAAAGTAGGATAATTTTTAATTGGCAGATACCAGATAGTGTAAAAGATTTTATACTCTAAAGCCTTATTTCAAGATTTGTGTGAATTACGCCTTTATGTGTGTGGCTAAATTACTATCTAGTCAGAATTGCTTACGTTTCCTCCCAATTATTAAGTTGAAAAAATTATTTTATTTTACAATATGATCCCCTGTCTAATAGGCCATTTAATTTTTAACTTTTTATGACATGATATCAATAGAGATAAATCATAGATATAGTTGTTTTCCTTCATAGGGCATTATGAAATGATGACTAGGAATTATCACGCGCGTGGCTTTCTCACGTGATTGTGATATATAATCTTGCTTGTGGAATTTCGTTATTGTATGCAGCTTATTATTTTTGTCTTATAATGGAAATAATATGTGCAGATTTTTTGTGGATGATGTCCCCATAAGGAGGTATCCTAGAAAAACTGATGCAACGTACCCCTCAAGACCAATGTATGTGTACGGGTCAATATGGGACGCATCTTCTTGGGCAACAGAGGATGGTAAATACAAAGCTAATTATAAGTACCAACCATTTATTGGTAGGTACAAAAACTTCAAACTGCAAGGTTGCACCAGTGAAAGCTCTCCCACATGCCATCCACCTTCTGCCTCACCATCTGGCTTCGGTAGTCTGAGCCCTCAGCAATTTAGGGCCATGCAATGGGTCCAAAACAACTACATGGTCTACAATTATTGCCATGATCCTAGGAGAGACCACACACTTATCCCAGAGTGTTAGTTAGGGTCTAGGTCGTCCGTGTTTGAAAACTAGTTGAGAAAGAAAGAATCACATTTAAGACATGGAAATTAAAATATTAATTTTTGAAAATCGTATCGAAGATGTGGTATAAACATGCTATCATGTTAGTGTGTCTCAATTCTAAGCTACCCTTTATACTTGCATAATTAAATTGTAAAATGGTTTGTTTATTCAGGTGGTGGTGGTTTTTGTGATGGTCCCACTTGCTAAGTGTAATTGCAAGAATAGTTGAACGTCCAAGCCCCTCCAATGATTGGAATGCTTTTGTTATTTATGTAATTGTGTTGTACTATTGTTTGGGTCCAATATTACTGTTCAAATAAATTGATTCAGATGTTCTCCTCATACGTGTATGGGTATTAAAAAGTGACATTGAGACAAAGGACATGCTCCTTTTTAAGCAAATCCTTTGAAAGAACTTTCTGCTGGACTTTGGTGGCTCACATTCGACCACAATAATATTATATGTTAATTATAATTCTTTTTGCGATGTCATTGAATGAGATAACGGGTCCATTTAAATAAATTTTTCTTCTATAAATACTTTTAGGAAAAACAAATAAAAATTTGATAAAAATAAATTTTGTAAGTTAAAATTAATTTAAAAATAAATTAAAAAAAATTCAAAAGTTAATATGATTTTTTTTATAAATTAACTTATATATAAATTAATTTTATCTCACTTTCTTTTTTATAAATACTTATAAAAAATTATCTAAATAATTCCAAATTCGTGTGTCTTCAGCCCATTCGAAGGCCTCATCATGAATTCGTATAACATCAATGAAGACAACAAAATGGGCCACGCCCTTATTCAATATCCAAACACTTTTTTTTATCAATGACTTACTTGCAAACAGCTAAGAATACGATAACCAAATCACTTCATTCTTTTTGTTAATTAATAGTTAAAAGGAAAAAATTTACATTTTTAAAAGAGATCATTTTTCAAAATCATACCTCTTTTATAAATAGGTATCCTAATTTTTTAAAACTAATATATCATCCTTAATTGAAAAGATGAGTGGTGAATTTTTTTTTAAAATGTTCAAATTGTAATTATATAAATTGTAATTTTTTTTAAATGTTCAAATTGTAAATGTTTTTAAACTAATATATCATCCTTTTATTTTGAATATTTATACTCCTTTTTATGATAGACTAATAAGTTCGTCGTTTTAATTCTCTTTTATATGAATGAGATTTTGAGGTGTAATTTTTCTGTTTTTAACTTCAGTGTCACTAATAATTTTTCTTATTATTTTAGAACTTCATTTTATCTTTGGAAGTCTTAATATTATTAATAAAAAAAATTATTAAGTTAATTGTCGGTCACGATGATAATAGCAAATTGAGAAAAGGTGTTCCTAATATTACATGTTTATGTAATTGACTACTTTAATAAGATTTTTGTTTAAAATAAAATAACGTGTAAATAGACTTTTCATATAGGAATCTCATTATTTAAAATGGAAGCAAAAATTATATAATTTAAACACCTTTCAGAAAGGAGAATGCTTCTTCCTAAAGATAAACAAAAACATCACCACTAAAATTATATTAATTAATTTTGTTAATAACTAAATTTATTTCAAAATTGACTACATGTATTCTTATCTTATAAATTAGATGATATACATAATTTGGAGAATGAAATACTTATCTTTCTCAGTTTCTCTATTGAATATTCTCTTTTCGTTTTTTAGAAGGTGTATTTTATATATTAATATTACAACTAAATAAAATATTTCTCTCTCATTCATCCAAATTACTACCCTTTATCTTTATATATATACTTAATTTTCTTAACCGTCTATTCCTTTTAATTTACTTTTTTTTTATCTCAACTAAATTAAATTTTAATAGTTTTTCAAAGAAATTGTTAACAATTAAAACAATCTTAGATCAAAATTTAAATTATTTATTATAAATTCAAAAATATTTATTTACTTGCATTTTATTCTATTCATTGAATAGGATAGTATTTATTTATGTATTAAAATTTATAATAAGTAAATATTTTTAATATATAAAATATATTATAATTAAATTTTATTATAAAAATATTTTTTAATATATAAAAATTATATTTTAAATTTATAGTGAATAATTTAAATTATGATATAAAATTATTTTTAAATTTTAACTATTGATAACTTTTTTTAAAATATTTGAAATTTAATTTAGAGATGAAGATATTATAAAATATACTGATAGTGATAGAAAGGGAATTTTCTTTTTTGTTAATTGTGGAATAGTATGTAAAATGTATCTTAAAAAAAAAGAGTTAAGAAAAAATAATGAAAATATATAATTAAAGGAACGATGAAAGTTAGAGTATTAACAGTCAAGTGATGCAATTATTTATGATATAAGAATGTAAATAAATTTTAATTATATATAAATAAATATTTATCTTATATACATACGCAGATTAAAATATCAGTTTGTATACTTTTCTTATATAAACATATATCACTAAAATTAAAAATATGTCAAAAAGTGAAAAGTGAAAAGTGAATAGAATCATTTTTTTTTTATGAATAAAAAAGACTCATTTTTTTGTATAATAAAAACTCGTTTTTCCATTATTTTGATCTTAGGAATTTGTGATTCTGGATCAAATTAAAACAAAGAAAAAATACAAGAGTGGACAAAATAATCCGGATAAGGGCTACCAAAAAGCAACCTTCATCATACATATCGATAATGAGAAGGATTAGCCTATTAGACTTATGATATTACTGGTTTTCCAACGACACCCAAAAATCAAGCTACTTGTATCTAATCCAGATAAGGATAATAATCTTCTCAGAGTATAAACATGAAGGTGTGTTTATTTTAAGATTTATGAAGCCATTCGTGGTTATGGAAAAGATTATGGACTTGTTAGGATACAAGTGAAGTGTTTTTAAGTGTTTATTTACTAAAAATATAAATATTGCTTAATAAAAAAAACTCTCAAAAACATTTATAATCCTGTATTCAAACAAGCTCTTTATAGATAGAATTGTGAGATCCATACATTTGCAAAAGTTATCTATGTCCAAGATTTCTATTCCTTAAAGACATTAATTAGGGGATGTTCGAATCTTACATAAAGGAAAAATTTTATGATCATAATAATCTTATCCTACTTTAGTAGAACCGTGGTTTGTGGATGGTGCATGTCACCTCTTCCATAAAAAAAACGCATTAATGTTTGAAGATGTTCGAAGTTTGGTTTAAATATGTTTATTAAAATAAAAAAAAACAATCAATTTTAATCAAAATAAAACGTGCAGTTCAGATCTTATTAAATAAAAGTGAAAAAAATAATGAACATATAAAAAATTGTTTGAAGCATCAGATCTTGTCATAAACTATAAGTTAGTTTTAAGTATAAATTAAAAGTTAAAATAATTCAAGATTATTTAAGGATAAAACACAGAAAGCATAAGTTTGATTAGGGATGGGCAAAAACTCCCTATCCGACCATAATTCAAAGAAATCGATTTGAAAAAACACTTTTCGGTTAGATAAGTTCGGTATTCGGATTGAATATGTTGGAAAATATTTTTATAATTTAAAATTTAAAGTAAAAATATTTTATTTTAAAGTTAAACACTTCATAATATTTTGTTTTGTTTCCTATTTGTTAGGAATGCTATATGATTGGGTCATTAATTTTTTTTCCTATACCTTAAAATCCGTTTTTTTTTTTATATTTTTGGAGATATTTTAGATTTTATTTTATTTCATTTTCTGTTGTTTTAATCTCATGCTGTAATCTTGTATTTATGTAATTATTATTATTATTTTCCATCAATGAAGTGACGAAAGTGATCATTATTTAAGTAGGAAAAAAACTTATTAATTCGTAAGCAGGCACTGACCATCTCAGGAAACTTGACTCGGAGAACAATTTATTTGCAAGAAGATAGAAAAGATTCATTCTCTCTCTAATTTCTATTTCGGTGTCTTTCTCTTTACTCTTTCTATGAAATCTAACTTCTGAATTATGGATATAAATATTGAAAGGAGGACTCGACAAATTGGGGAAGGTAGAACATTGTCAACATGCGTGTATTGGCTAGCTGGTATGTAAAAATAAAAAGTCAAGCACCATATTGTCTTTGTTAAATCTAATACAGTTTGTGTTCCCTGGGCTGTGGTGGATATAGCACAATATTTTCTTCTTTTTTTGGTTTTTTGTCCAAAGCAATGGCACTAAGCTACTTGTTTCATTTTTACTGTCACTATATTATTTTGGTGTCTTCAGTTTAGTGTTAATTATTTTTTTTTTCTTCGGCAAGTGTACCAATTCAATTGTAATATAGTATTTTTTTAAATACGAATGTCGTACCTACAAGAAACAGTTTCAGTAAAGTTTCTTATGTTATAAAGTTCTCTAAGTATAAGTCAAATGAATAATAGTTTAATTTAAAATTGGGAATTGGGT
>JAMLFT010012267.1:0-10523 GCA_026544285.1 Pachyrhizus erosus | reverse complement strand
TTAAATTTTGATATTTTTTAAAAGAATATATAGTTATATGCTTAAAAATAATTATATATTATAATTTTTATTATAATATAATATTCAAAAGAATTTATTTATTCTAATTTTTAGTTATATAAAATAAACATTTATTTTATACATTATAATAGTATTATCAAAATTTTGAAACAGTTTTAATTAGTTATATGATGATAATAGAGGAACTTGGATTCTTTGCATTAATTAACTTAGCAATGAGTCCATCACCTTATCACAAAATTTTTAGGTATTTTTTAAGCTAAATTATTTGTTACATTAAACATAAATAATTAAAATGTTTTTTTTTCTCATATGACATCAAAACAATATTAAAATTTGTGCTCACATTAGAAATATTATGAATAATTTTAGTGGAGATGGAGAAGATGAGACTTAATATAAAGGTATCGAAAAATAGTAAAATATATATTAATTAAAGTCAAATAACTTCATCATTTTATTTTATTATTAATTATGAAGAAATGCATGATTCTAAATTTTTAAATAGTTATAGAGTTAGAAAAATCACAAAGGATTTGACTTTAGTAAAATAGATCAACTTAATGTGAAATTCATTAAAAAATATATTTTATATGATAATGTTCTTAATTTATTTTATTATTATTATTACTTTTAAATTAAACAATTAATGGTTGTTAGGAAGTGTCATCAAGGTAAAAAAATTAAAATAGACAATCACATTGATTACCTACTTTAAAATACTTTTAAGGATAATATAAAAGAAAGTAGACAATATCATTATTGACTTCTAAAATTGGAAAAATAAAAATAAAAATAAAATAAATAATGACATTGTTTATTTTTAATTTTAAAAAAAATAATAACGTCAAATTTTAAAATTAAAAAATATAAAAAAAAATTAAGTTAACTATGACATTGTTTACTTCATTTTTTTAAAAAAAGATAATGACATCAATTTTCATTTCAATGAAAGAGAAAAAAAATTATTTTAATAAATTAGAGATATAAATGTCAATTTTTTTGCTTTTTTTTTAAAACAATATCCATTTTATGGTTTTTTTATTCAATGGAGATAATTTATTTTAAAAATTATCAATTACCTAATCGAGAATAAGTCATGGATCTCAATCAAGACTTCAATCTAAAAGTCGTGGTTTTTTCAAAAATAAAATTTGTTGTAGTACAAAAGAGCACGACATTCCATTTTATGTGTTTTTTATTTTCCTTTGTTGTTGTTGAAGTCATCAATAAAAGCACAACTTTCTCTTCTTTTTTTCTTTCTTTTTTTTTAAGTGGTGTAGCCTACTTAGGAACGCATATAATCTTAGTACAATTTAATCACTTGGCACAGTGCAAAGCGACCCATATCTAGGACTATGCTTTAGAAGATACATGTTTGTTCTTTTCACACACCTTCAATTATCAAATGCCGCTTTTCTAAGCTTTGAAAGTGCATTTAAGATTTCATTTTACTTGCTTCTCAATTATGGAACATGCAGCCACTGGATCTTTAGACGCTGCTCCAACTCTCCTGTAAAAATAAAATATTTGAGAATATCCAAAAAAAAAGGAGAGATGAAACAACAATAAATAAATCAGATTTATAAAAACACAACACAGGTTTCTTATTTTTTTTTTTAAAATAACAAAAAAAACAATTAAGTCGTGTGTAATTACACGACTTTTATATATAAAAAAAAAAGTTAAAAAGAAGATAAACGACATAAGTCGTTAATTTCTAATCACTTCAAGGTAAAATCGTGCCTTCCAAACAAGATTTATCTTTAACCAGATAATTTTTAAAAATTTACCTTCATTCAATAAATTTGAAAATGTGAATTTACGCTATACAAAAAATTACTTTCCAATTTAGACCAAATGGGTGAGTAATTTTTGTTACCATATGCACCAAATCGGTGTTAAAGTAAGTTGGTTTTATTTGGCTTGCAATAGTAACAGCATCGAGAGAACATAGCATACGATACCACCTTGTAATTGCAACTTAAAAACTATTAATAAGCTTACCTGGGACTGGCCATGTGCATGCATGGTTGTGTAATTAAAAATAACAATAAAGAATGAGTTTGTTGTGTTGAAAGGTGAGAGAGGTTTCCACATGTAGCTATTTTATTAATGATAAACTAAACTGAGATACTTACTTCCGTTTTGCACTGCACTTTCCCATTTCCTGGATCCCATCTGCATTTATGTGGAAGCAATGGCAGAGGTGCTGCAGCGAGGTCGCTCTCTGGCTGAGACACCAACATATTCAGTTGCCTCTGTTATTACTGTCATGGTCTTTGTCTGCTTCTTGGTTGAGCGTTCAATCTACCGCTTTGGCCAGGTAAACAATAAATCACCAAATATTTTTATCTCTCAGTTGATAAACACAAGTAAGAAGACATCAAACTTATTTTTCCATGCTTTTCAGTGGCTGAAGAAAACAAGAAGGAAGGCACTTTTCGCTTCACTAGATAAAATTAAGGAAGGTAAGTAACCACACTGACTCTGAGTATCATTCCACTATGTCTTCTGTACTTGAGTTATGCTTTTAACTTGGGTTGCTCCTTTGTGATAGAGCTGATGCTGCTCGGGCTTATCTCTTTGTTGTTGGCACAAAGTGCAAGGTGGATCTCTGAAATCTGTGTCAATTCATCGCTTTTTAGCAGTCAATTTTATATTTGTTCTGCACAAGACCTTGCTATCAATGAGAATATCATGCATGAAACCTCCTCCTCTTTCCCTGATCAAACTAGTATTCCAAAAGGACTAAATAGTGGAGCATTCAACCAATGTCCAGAGGTAACGTGCTTTAATTACATTTTAGGCTTTACTTTCTCCATTTCATTAATTGTGTCCACTTTCCTGTTTCATGTTTTTGGAAAATTATGTCCAAAAGAGTGCGCTCAGTCACAAATAATTTGAAAGTTTATCTGGTTATTAACAAGAAAACTGCCTAGTAAGGTAGTGACTGGCAACATGAGTAAGTACATGATGTTACCCAGTAAATCGTTGCCATGGACTGGCTTCTGCTGTTACTGAATGACCGTGATATAGGATACAATTGGGTGTTTTAAAACGAGTTTGTTACAAAGTGACTTCTGCCTTCGCAAAAAATTCATTTTAAAAAAATTAGTTTACCTTCCATTTACTGTCATACTTAAGAGTGAAAAATACAGTAAAACAAACTGCACGGTATTATTCTATGTTCAACAAACTGAGAGTCTGAGACTCAATCTCTGTTTCTTTGCAATACTACAAATCACCCTTTAGAAAATACTAATAAATGAATGCAGGGTCATGAACCATTTGTTTCATATGAGGGTCTTGAGCAGCTACACCGGTTCTTATTTGTTCTCGGGATCACTCATGTTCTGTATAGTTGTCTTGCGGTTGGTTTAGCAATGAGCAAGGTCAGTCATCATAATTTTCAGTTTATTATATGATTACGTACAACATTTTTCCTTGGCAAATTTATGAACCCTTGAGGTTTTTTAGCAACTTCAATAAAGTAATATTCACAATTGTTAATTGTGTCAGTGTTCTTATAAATCAGTTAGAACCACAGATAATCAGTGTCTTCGATTGAGCCTTTGATAGTGTAATAGGAACGACAAAAGTGATTTTCCTTGTAAGGGACCCTTGTTCCAATCACTTGGAGTTGTATTAGTTGCTGTTGTTTTCTAATTTTTGTTATCTGGTTCATATACTTTGATAGAGCACCTGAAATTAATGTATGAAATATTTTACTGGACACAAATGACACACAATACAGCAATTTGCTTGCATTCCTTTTTATGCTAAACAAGTGGGGATTTATTTTCTCTTTGTTGCATGTTTTTATAGATCTATAGTTGGCGCAGATGGGAAAATCAAGCTACGATGGCAACTGATGGAAACTTGCAAGGTAAATAGCATAGAATGGCACTACATTGGACAAGCACTCTAAAAACCTTGTCAATGTACAAACAAATTATTGAGGGGAAAACTCTCCAAGCTTGGTTTCTTTGCTTGTTTCTCATGTATCACAAATCAATTATATGGCATACTCTTACTAATTGTTATTCAACAGGAAAGAAAATCAAGGTGATGAGGCGGCAGACAACATTTGTTTTCCATCACACTTCTCATCCATGGAGCAGGAGTCCAATCCTAAACTGGATGGTAATATATATCAAAAAAATATAGAGCCTCCTTAACTATTTGTGTGCTTATTTTTACTGAGATGACATTGTGATAGATCATTTCTCTAGCAATTGAACTATCTAGACATCTTTTGGTTATGGATTGAAAATTATTTTAACAACTTTTCTCCTTGCTTCTAATTTTGCTTAGTATCAGCCTTGTACATATTTTGAATGTCTCATTAATGGATTAAAATTTGTGATCTGACCTTGCAGCTCTGTTTTCTACGTCAATTTAGGAGCTCTATACAAAAGTCTGATTACCTTGCACTTCGTTTAGGTTTCATCACTGTAAGTTTTTTATCATCTGAGGAATTTAGGATAAAATAATGCATGCCTGGAGATTTGTTTGTCCATTATTAGTCCCTGAGGGCCTAATGTTTTTAATTCTTCTATATCGAAGAAACCTTGTAAGTGTTATATGTGGTGGACCGACCTGTAATTCTGCATGCACAAATCACAAAAATTCATGTCATTCTTCACATAAGAGATCATGATACAAGAATTTAAGGATTAACTTGCTTGTCATCTTCCTCACTAGCTTTATTCCTTACCACTTGTCGAATTTGCTCCCTGCTTTGTAAAATTACAGGAACACAAATTGCCATTGTCTTATAATTTTCATAAATATATGGTTCGAAGCATGGAAGATGAATTTCATGGAATTCTTGGAATAAGGTATGAACCCTTTTGAAATGGATTTCTCCTTTTAACTGGTTACTGTGTTTCCAACCAATGTAAGTTACTAACAGTAAGCTGCTTAGTTAGCAAGGAATGCTCATGATTAAAGAAACTCCAGAGTTGTTGTAGCAAACACCAATGTTTTTTCTAATCAACATTTAGACTTGTGCTGAAGTTTTATTAAAGAAAAACAACGAGAAAACTTAGAGCTGAACAACCTTTTTTCAATTTTGCAGCTGGCCACTTTGGATTTATGCCATAGTCTGCATCTTCGTGAACATACATGGTAACTTCTCTTCTTCAGAATTGAAAACGTGTATATTGTTAGTGTCTTTGATTAATTTCCTCTGATATTTAAGTTTCTAAATTTGCAGGTCTGAATATATACTTCTGGCTATCATTTATTCCAGCAATTGTATGTATATTTTAATTCTAATTTGGTATTTCAACAAATCAAAATGAAATAGTCCGTTGAAAGTTTTTCTTAAGGTCTGATTTCTCTATACGTAAAAGCTTGTCATGTTGATAGGAACAAAACTTCAACATGTTGTATCCACTTTAGCACTTGAAATTATGGAGCAGACAGGTCCATCTGCTAGGACACAAGTAAAGCCACGCGATGATCTTTTTTGGTTCAAAAAACCGGATATACTGTTATGGCTAATACAATTTGTAATATTTCAGGTAAAATATGATAACATTTTATTTGTAGTTGGGTCATGCTGCATTTGTTTTTTGTTCTTATTTTCTCTACTGTTCTTGCAGAATGCCTTTGAAATGGCAACTTTTATTTGGACATTGGTAAGACTTCAATATTTCAAGATTGTATCCGTGGCTTATGACAGGCTTTTATTAGATGAATTTTCTTCATTTTGTTTGTCTAGTGGGGATTCCAAGAACGATCTTGCTTCATGAGAAACCATTACATGATCATCATTCGGTTGGCGTCTGGGTTGGTTTCATCTGTCTTTCAAGAATGATTTGTTTTACTTTCTTGACTAATTTTCCGGATTCTCCAATGCTTCAATATGCAGGGACTCTCATTTTCTTGTTTTTAAACTTGCAGTGCTCTTGTTCAGTTCTGGTGTAGCTATATGACAGTGCCCCTGAATGTAATAGTTTCACAGGTTGGCTTAACTCTCTTTCTCTGTTAAGTTCTTAAATAAAAAGTGCAACAGGGTGACAACACATAGTTGCATAAAAATATCCATATTTCTGATTTTGAGAAGCACACTGGCTGAGATAATATGGTATCACAAAAATGACACTAAAAGAAGAGTACTGTGTTATCATCAACATAAACGGGAAATAAAATTTAGAAATACAAAAGAGGCTAGCTAGTTGCACATCTTATGTAGAAAGAGTTAAGTAGTTGGAAATTGTCATTATAAATAAATAAAGCTGTCTCCAGCGGAGACCAAAAGCAAATTTCATTATGGATAATTAGGTTATCATTTGAGGGCAGACCTTTTCCATTTCACATTAGATGTTTATAGTGCATATTTTATTCTGTCTCGTGTTTTGTAGTAGTGATCCAACAGAAATGTGAAAGCAGTAAATTTAATTTATCCCGTTTTGATGACTTACTCCAGATGGGATCTCGATGTAAGAAGGCCTTAGTGGCGGAGAGTGTTAGAGAGTCCCTGCATAGTTGGTGTAAAAGAGTAAAACACAAGTCTAAGCATGAGTCCTTGCACTCACACACCGCAAGATCAGTGTGTTCCCTCGAATCAGCAATTGATGAGAGGGACGAAATAACAGTAGTATCCGGCACTCTAACTAGAAGCTCGTCCTTAGAGTCTTTGAATCAGATAACAGTGACTTCAGTAGACCAGCTGAACTTTGAGGATCCCAACAAACCAAAAAATTCAATCAAGGTAGCTGAGTATTTGTCTGAATCTGCATATACTAATAATCCCCCACAGTCGTCCTTCAATGGTGAAGACCGTGTTGGCAATGGAGAGGAAGCAAAAGCTATCACTCTTCTTGATTTGTTTCAGAATACATGATCAATTAATGTTGCATATTACTTCAGAACTAGTTGGAATTTCATAGAGCATAGATCTACAAATCATTCTTAAATTCTCTCAAGAATAGACACACAAGTAGTCGAGAATGAAGAAGCTACATTGTACCGCAGGTACATTTAGATATATCATCTATCTATCTCTCTTTTATGTGATATGAAGGTTAAAATTTCTTGGCCGTACAATTTATCTCCTAGCACTTTGGAACTCTAATCCACCGCATTAACATCATCTTCTATAACAAGTTAAGAACGCAAATAAGAAGCCACGTACCATCAGCTTGTAGAAGTTGAGAACACTGGTAAGAAGCCATTATAAGTTATAAAAAGTTAAGAACCCGGGTAAGATGCAAGTTAGCATCATTGACAGTGACAGGGTATGCCACAGAAGGAAGAAAATCCGTGCACAAAGCACAAAAATTTTGCTTGTATATATATTGAGCAAAATCAGAGTTATTCAACCCAGGAAAGAGGAAAGGATATTGCGCACAAAAACAGTAAGGAAAATATTATTATAGTTACAACAATCAAGTTCAATTGCTACTACAGGTGGAAATAATCAGTGAACAATAACTTGTTCATGATAAACAAGCTTACGAGCATATTATATTCCGAGAAAATGTAGACACTGCAGACACGATGGGGGAAAGGAAGAAAGTGGCAAGGCCGGCCTAAGGATAAGGCTACTAAAGCTTCTCAAGCTTTAACTACTAACAAAAACTTATTTGATATTAATTTTTATAAAAGTAAAAAGACTACATATAAAGTAAAAAAGGTTCTCTCAAAGTTTGTTTTAGATCTCACACATTCTTGGACTGGCCTTAGTGGTGCGATTTAAGCAGTGAGCTCCTCCTCCTTGTGGGTCTCAATAACAACGTCTGAGTTGGGGTAAGCAACACAGGTGAGAACAAATCCTGCATCTATTTGGTCGTCATCAAGGAAGCTACCATCTGACTGGTCCACTTGGCCACCCACAACTTTGCCTGCACAGGCAGAGCAAGAACCTGCCCTGCATGAGTAGGGAAGCTCAATGCCTAACTCCTCTGCCTGGTCAAGAATGTATGTATCATCTTGGCATTCAAATTCTTGCTCTCCCTCTGGGGTGATAAGCTTCACTTTGTAACTAGCCATGGCAGTCACACGTCCTCCGCGTCCTCCTTTTACACCAAACATACCGTTAGCGTTGGGAAATGCCTTCAGGCTTATGTTGTTCACTGGCTGCCTCCTCAGGAAGGAGGTGCTCACCATAGTGCCACACAAAGCGGGTGTGGTTGCCATTCTCTCACTACTTCTTGTTCTTGTTGATGACAATGGGGAGCTTGTGGAAATAGTGTGCTTATAAGGAGGAGCGACGTGCATGACATGCAATCCTATCTGCCACGTGGCATTATTTTATGCCTCAATCTATCTGTCTCTTTTCAATTTTTGTTGTGTCTATATCTTTCTATCTCTATTATCACCACACATCATTTAAGATGGAGGTTGCCACTATCCTCACCCACATGTTACTAGTACCTATAACCTAAGAATTTTGGATGAGAATATTTTTGAAGAATAAACTCAGTTTCGTATCATGTTTATTTATTCTTAAAAGTGAATGAATTTACATATTAAAATTTTACCTACAAAGTCAATTTTATAAAAATAAGATTTGAATTGTTTTTGCAAATTTAAATTTATAAATTTTAATCTAAAACATCCATTTGAGACAGATGTGGCTCAATAAATCTCCCAAACCATATTTGGAGAATTGTTTCAATCCATATGAAACCTTTTTCAACCTGCAAACAGTGTTGACAACAACTTCATATCTTGGTGGAACCTCCATATCAATTTCCTCCTCAAGCTCTCCATGTAATAAATTATTCTTCACATTAAATTGCTATAATTCTCAGTCATAAATTGTAAGAGATAATATTATACGAACTGTATTGATCTTTGCAGCTGAAGGGTTCTAAGTAATTTATCTCATAGATTTGAGTGAAACTCTTAGCAATTAGCCTCGTGTTGGACCTCTCTCAATTAACCCACTTGCCTTATATTTTACTGTGTATATTTATTTACAATCAATTGACTTATTTCCTTTGACAAAGAAATCGTCTCCCATTTTTGTTCTTGTCTGATACCTTCTTTTCTGCATCTATGGCTTGCTTCTAATTTTTATCACATAATGCCTCAAAAACATTAGTGGGAATTGGGATAAAGTTTAGGATTGCAAAAAGGTTTAATGGGTTTAGAGAAAATTTGTGAAATGAGAGGTAATTTGAGAGGATATAGTGGTTTTGGGGTGCATTTTTTGTTTCCTTTACTAAAGGCAATTGGAAGATAAAGGTCATGAGCAGGTTTTGGGATTTCTAATTCATTTGGAGAACCTGAAAAATTATCATGTAAAATTAGAAAATTAGAGTTTCTTACCTCGTCTAAAGGAGTTGGATTGGGCATATGGGCATGTGTCAATTCGAGAATGACCTTTTATCCTCTTGAGTAAACCAAATTGCTTAGAGTAGAGGATCCAGTAAAATCAAAATTTGCTCAAATTTCGAAGTGGCTGTTAATCTTTAAACAAAATGCTCTTGTTATAAACTGGTAGTAATCCATCATCAGTTATTAAAAGTAAAGAATGTATGTAAGATGCAAGTTAGCATTACTGAGGGATGAAAATCTGTGCACAAAGCACAAAAATTTTGCTTGTATTTAACAAGGGAAATCAGAGTTGTTATTGAAGCCGGGAAAGAGGAAATTAAGGATATTGTGTCGCAAAAACAAGAAAGGAAGAGATTACTAAAGTTACAACAATCAAGATCAGTTGAAGTAATCATCCTAAGAAAATGACACAAAATTCACACTAGAATGTGGGGATGAATAACAAGGTCTGAGGTGGGGTAAGCAACACAGGTGAGAAAAAATCCTGCATTCATTTGAGCATCATCGAGGAAACTACCATCTGACTGGTATCCACATTCCCAGAGACAAGTTTGACAGCATAGCACCAGCCTTGCATGAGTAGGGAAGCTCAGTGCCTTCTTCCTCAGCCTTTTCAAGAAAGTATACATCATATGGTCATTCAAAAAGAGCCATGGCAGTCACATGCCTCCTCTTAGTTCCACACAAACCGCCTGTGATCGCCATTCTCTTGCTTCACTATACTACTTTACCAATACTTACTGTGCTTACAGTTACAACCGACACCAATCCTATCTGCCACGTCGCATATTTTATGTCTCAATCTATCTATCTCTGTTATCACCACAGATTTGTTCATGGTAGCTGGCACTATACTTTATCAACCATTTAATGAATACTTTCTTATGGCTTTAAGAGAATACTAGAAAGATTCTCCACCACATCTTTCTAATAATTTCTCAACTGATTAAAAATTATGCTTAAATTTTAATTTTATAATTTTAATTTTTTAAATTTCAATTTTATAATTTTAATTTTTTAAATTTTATAATAATATAATTTTAATTTTTCAAGTATTATAATTGTATAATTTTAATTTTCTAAATATGTTTGATTTTAACTTGCAAAAATTAATTTTAATTTTATAATTATAAAAGTTAATAGATTAAAATCGTAAAACATAAAACCTAAAATTACACTATTGAAATCTACATTTATAATACTTG
>JAMLFT010012265.1:0-10525 GCA_026544285.1 Pachyrhizus erosus | reverse complement strand
AAAATTAAATTTAAAAGATTTAAATTTTAAAAATTTAAAATAACTTAGATAAAAAAATATCTTATTTATAGAAAATAAAATATTATAATTTAAAAAAAATAATGAAATATAATTAATTTGAAAATTTGAATATCTTCCGTACAGCGATACAGCGCAACCATAAACAATAAAAAAGAAAAGGAAATAGAGAAACCCATAAAAGGATGCAACACCACACCACACCACACCACACCACACCACACACAACGCACCATTGCTCTCAGTATTTTTCTTTTCCCTTTCCCTTTTCCTTCTTCGCCAAAGCCCACTACCACTCTACAGTATTTATACGCCTATCTCTACGCCCCTCATCACCGGCCAATGGCGGACTCCGACCTCACCGCTCCGCTCCTTTCCTCCTCCGACCACATCGTCGTCACCGTCCACACCTCAGCCGCTGGCAACCCCTTCGGCGCGCTCGGCTGCGACGACGAACTCACCGTGCCGCCGCCGCCCACCCTGGACCCTTTCCGCAACGCCACGCCGGCGATGGAGGGGCTCTACGAGTGGGCCAAGACGGTGCTGTGTCTGCCGCTGGCGGCGCTGCGGCTCGCGCTGTTCGGACTCTGCCTCGCCGTCGGTTACCTCTCGACGAAGGTGGCGCTGGAAGGGTGGAAGGACACGGAAAATCCGATGCCGAAGTGGAGGTGTAGGGTTATGTGGATCACGCGATTGTGCGCTAGATGTATTCTCTTCTCCTTCGGGTATTATTCCCGATTTCAATCCTGTTTTCTCCTTCGATGTGGATTTTTCAATTGATTTGTGATCTTAGTTAAAGTTGTGTGTGTGAATGTTTTTTTATTTTTTTGGACAGTAATTGAAAGAGTGAATAACATTCTGTTAGGAGAGAGAAGTTACTAGTTAGGGATGAATGGTTAGTTAGTAACTTTTTGTTTTCTTGAGGTTTATGATTGAGTGCTTGTTGAAAAGTCGGAACTTTTTTTTTTTTTCTAAAAATTCTAGTGTTGACTTGGGGAAAATGATTATTTAGCTAAAATAAGCTGAGTTTTGCGTTTTGGAATTTTTTTTTTCTAGAATTGGATTGTGTGCAAGGAAAAACAATGGGAGAGAGTTCATGCAGTGAGTACGCTGATGTGGCATTAGGGTACATGCAATTATTTCTGACATGGTAATTTGTTACGTTGTGATGGGGATCGCCTAATAAAGACTGGATGGCGTGAAGATCATAACTGTGGTTGGTGAGGAAAATGACAAAGCTTTAAGCTGAGGATCGAGTATTCCTGAGGGTGGATAAATAACTTAGTTAGTTAGTGAGGTTCTTGGTTTTATTCTCAGGTTAGGTGGCGGGAGATGAAAGGGAAAAATAGGATAAGTACATGTCAGAAAATGCGGGATAGAATTGGCTTCATTCTGATAGTTATATAATTTATGTGTATGCTTGATTTATGACAATTACTTTGTTTAGGGGGAAAAGGGGACAGGTAAAACGAAATGAAATATTCTTTATATTTTCTGAATAAGAATCAGGGGTCCCCGTGTGGTGTTATGTTTCATGAAAGGGAGCATATGCGGTTAGAGTCTGTGATGTATGTGAGTGGGTGTATAATTATACACTGGTTTCATTATAGACTATAGAGAGAACACTGGAAACCAAAAGTAAATTAGGAAAAGATTGAAGAAAACAAAACAATGCCTTTACATATTATATGACTACAAAGCTTGTGTGCTTATGTTGTCTCAATGGAAAGGAGCGTATGATGGTTAGGTTGTTTTTACTTGACGGTTGATTTCAGTTTCATTTTATGTATTTACGTGCATGCCCTTAGCTTATTTTGGTTCTGAATTGTGAATATCTCTGTACTGTTGTCTCTTCCGTCCATTGCAGCTATCAGTGGATAAAACGGAAAGGAAAGCCTGCACCAAGGGAAATTGCTCCAATTATTGTATCCAACCATGTATCTTACATTGAGCCTATCTTCTATTTCTATGAATTATTTCCCACTATAGTGGCAGCTGAGTCTCATGACTCCATACCTTTTGTTGGCACCATTATTAGAGCAATGCAGGTAATTTATTTCATGGTTACATTTGATGTATGCCCATTTAAAAATATAAGTACAATTGCCATTCAGCCATTTTCCATTTCTTTCTGCTTTTATGTTTTCAGGTCATATATGTTAACAGATTCTTACCATCATCAAGGAAGCAGACTGTCAGAGAAATAAAGGTAAAACATTTCTATTAGTATGCTATTGTTATTTGATCTACATCTTAAGATTGTTGCTGTTCTTTGATTATTGATATGGTTGTTGATTGACACTCAGTTACTTTTCTATTCTCATTTACCTCTTTAATGCCTCCCCTTACTTTTTAACAAAATCTCTAGAGCAATTCCTAAAATATATTTGATGATTTGGGGAAATGTGAGTAGTGCAATACACACTTATAGAAGTTACTGTTCATGTGCAGCAAAGTGATACCTTTTTTTTCTCTCTATATTGGCCTCAATAGGTATCGTAAATATGTTATTAGTATAGAATGTGCAATGTAAATTCTTGCAATTGTAAATAAGTTAGGAAAAGTCCAATTGGCCATATAGTCTGAAAGAGAACCTCATAGTTGAGTGAGAGTTCAACAAGTTTTAAAGTGACATTAGCTTCAGATTGTGGAATTGAATGGCAAGATGCAATAATTATTCGAAACTAACAGGGCTGAACAGATATGTGGGGCATGAATTTACTTTGTATAATTTGCATGTTATCAATTTTATAAGCTATTTGATACAGAAATCTGCTTTCAAGGAATTGAATAACAGAGAAGGGCCTCTTGCGATAGATTTCCTCGAGTACTATTATTTCCTGAGGGAACAACAACTAATGGCAGGAACCTTATCTCCTTCCAACTTGGTGCATTTATCCCTGGATACCCAATCCAGCCTGTAATTGTACGCTATCCTCATGTGCACTTTGACCAATCCTGGTAGGAAACTTGTTTGTGAAGACTCTGGCATTTCATTACTGTTTGTAAGCATAAATTATCACTCTAATTGTTTTACATGCAAATTTGTTAGGGGTAATGTTTCTTTGGGAAAGCTTATGTTCCGGATGTTCACTCAATTTCACAACTTTTTTGAGGTATATTCTCTTATGGATTGGGTTTTTCTTTGTAGTGGTAAATCTTTGGAAACTTATAATTTTGTAGGTAATTTAGAACTTTTATTCTTAATTTGAACAGGTAGAATATCTTCCTGTCATTTGTCCCCTGGATGATAAGGAAACTGCTGTACATTTTCGGGAGAGGGTGAGTTTTCTAGTTTTGTTCTGTAGCTTTCATATATTGTCAGAAGATTTTAATATTTATGCCCATAATTTGCTAAATGCAGAAAACAATTGTAATAGTTTGATCCTTGAACCTCTATAGGTATACAAATTTTTGCTACAAATTTAGTTGAAAAAGATTCCTCTCTGGGAATCTAATAATCTTCTTTTACCTCTGTGGGCCAGTTTGGTGTACCCTTACTAAGGGATGAAAATTCAGGGATGAACTTAATGTGAAAAATTGTATAAAAAATTATCCTTGGTTTTTTTTTCATCCTAAATTTCAAGGAAGCTCTAATCTGACTTAAATCCTAATGTGCAAAAATGAAACTTCAGTAATGTGCCAATTAACAACAAATAATAGAACACTAAACTAGGAATCACTTTATAAAGCACAAATTGTAGAGTCTAGGTCTCTAGGTTCCGTGGTGTGAAGTGATGAGAAGATTAATAGGGATGTTGCACATAGGATTCAGGCTAGGTGGATGGGATGGAAGATTGCTTTAGACATCACTGTTCACTTACTGAGATAAGTGAATGTTTGTCAATGGCATGCTAACAACAGAGAAAACTGAGATAAGCAGAGATGATACTGCTGAAGTGGATGAATGGATATGCAAGACAAGAAAAGATTAGGAATCAATTTATGCAAGAGAAAGTTGGAGTGGCATCTATTTAAGGAAATTTGATCTAAACTTGTCTTTAAGATTTTGTAAATATCGCATGTTTTTACCCTTTTTTGGTCTCTTTTATCATTGTCTTCTGTTACAAAGAAATAAACTGGATGATTTGTTGAATTTAATCTTTCCTTGTGTCAGTAATTTGTAACTATTCAACAACTAATGTGTAAAAATGCAGACTAGCCGTGCTATTGCAACTGCAATGAATGCTGTCCAGACAGGACATTCTTATGGAGACATAATGCTTCATATGAAAGCACAAGAAGCAAAACAGGTGTGCTTTTTTGGTTTCTGTTATATCTCCATCCTAGTTACTTGATTGCTCTTCTGCATTTTTAAATTTCTTTGCTTTCTATTATATAAAATTCAAATCTGCAAGCCAAATATAAGGATGGTTTGCATTTATAGATTATTTTTGTGTTGAACTAACACTAATTGTGAAGTTGAATATCCATAAAGTTTCTCGTATTTAAACACATTCTGAATTTCTAATATTTCAGTTACTGTTGTCTACTGTATGTAATCTCTACTAAAGTGAAAACATGGCATATAAGATGTAATGTAAAAATAATGTGATAAACCATTGTCTTGTAAGGGGAACTACACATCATATCAAGGTTTTATTTATTTATTTTTTTGCTTTTTGTGCTCTTAGCAATCCAAAGAGTATGCCTCTAATCACTTATATACATGTTTACCTGTATAACTATATTTAAAGCCAACCAAAAATGGAAGATCACTAATTAAGCTACAAATCAAACTTTAGTAGAAGAAGATTCATGTATTAGAAAAACAGAGACAACCAAGTACTCCCTCCATTTCTTTTTATTTGTCTTTTAAGATCTCTAAGTAAGAATCAAGAAATGCAATATATTTTCTTCATCCTAATAAAATAGTTATAGGGTTTTCTATTTTACCCTTGGCCATTTCTTCTTCACAATAAACGCATGTACAAATTAAAGATTAGGTGGAAAGTAAGGATATAATTGACAAAAGAATAATTAATGTTATCTTGAACTTTGAAAACATCATATAAAAAGAAACAAATATCTTCCAAAAATTCAACAATTAAAAAGGAACAGAGAGAGTAAACAAATTTAGGGTTGTGTTTCTTTTACTTACTGCTTTTTCTCCATGAAGATTGATGATTTTAATGTGCTGTGATCAGGGTGAAGCACTCTGCTCTCTTGTTGTTGGATGGTAATCTGGGTTAACCTGAAAATTTCATGTTATATACCAAAAAGTATTTTTGTTTGCTAAATCTTAGAAAATCATTTGTGACTATGGACATAACTGCCATGTTATTTGAATGCAACAATTGAATTTCTACTATAAAATTGAAATGCAATAGTTTATCTAGGAAATTGTCAAAGCTACTGTTTGGGGTTTGCTTAACTTAAGTTCATATAATTTAGATTGTCATCAGTTATAAAAAACTACAAGAACAGTCTGCTCAGTTTTAATGCGGTAAGTTATTATCTACTCCAACAATCCATATTACTGTCAATACCCAACAGTTATAACCTGCATATTTTCATCACATTCTTCCATTAAAGTCCTCCTTTTTCCTCACATTTTATTTATCTCACTAAAGTGATATTTTAATTACATCAAAATTATCACCAGATAACTTGTCTTTCTTTAGGCTTCTCAGTCCCACAAATACTTTGTCAGTTATCATGCATCAAACCACTCTAAATCATCTTGCATATGTTTAGGTGCTTGCTTTGAGTCCTCTTTGGATTAAATTGGTATATTATTTTTGTTTAGCAACCTTAAGGAATAAAAGTTGTAGCAGACTATTATTGCAAAAGATGATTATCTTAGGTATCTGGATTATATTAAATATTTCCGTATGTTACCTCATTGCTTTAAAAATTTGAAGTCATGCTTAGCATTTCAATTTTGTTGTTGCTGACATTTTAAATTGTTTTCTTTTTCAGGAGAACCCCTCAAGATTTATGGTTGAAATGACCAAGGTGGAATCGGTTAGTCCCTAAAAACAAATTAGCTTGACATGATGTTCTATTTTTTAAAATATACCATTAATTTTTTTTCCTGCCATTATCAAATCCCTGGTAAATTATCTTTTTCTTCAACTTGTTTAAGACTTTTAAGGGGGATTTTTAGGTTAAACCTTTTGAATCTATTTCTCCTCTAGTATATGCAAACACAACAGTAACCCTTTGTTTATGCCAATGGATGCTAGAGATACGTGGCCCAGAGTGGCTGCATAATGTTTGAGCCTTCTAATCGAACAGAAATATGTAGTGAAAGGGGGAAAATTATATTAATGATGGTGATAGTATGACACATCCTGTCTCTGACTGATCTGCCTATATGGTATTACTGAATCATAAAAGAGATTTTGTGCTTCTTTTTTCAGTTATTTCATATCAGCAGCATGGAAGCAGTGGACTTCCTGGATAAATTCTTGGCCATGAATCCTGATCCCAGGTACCGATGTCACATTCTTGTACATTGCAAGTTGTATAACTCGTAAAACCAGTTTTGCTCAAGTACAGTGGGAGACATTAGTTAATTGATGTTTATATTTGGTGGCAAGCAATTGATTGTAAATTGATAATATAATGTTGATGACAATCAATGTTGAGTTTTTACTTCAGTTGACAGTATTACCATGTTAGTCTTAAAGTAAATTCTTCACTGGAAGTGAACTGCAAGGGTTGAAATGTTAAACCAGTAATGGGTTTTATTAAGCTTTGCAGCTGCTCTGGTTCTTACATTTATTTATTTTCTATAAAAGATATTCTCGTCTGTTTGGGGGTATGGACAACATGACTGAGAATGTCAGCATTAAAATTTGAAGCTACCTTTATATAACATGAATTTATTTCTTTGGTTGTGCATTTTTGGGGCACTTGGTACTGAGACATTTTCGCTCAATTTGGAAGCCTGAACAAGATGTCTATGTTGGGTACATGGATGTGACTTACGAGATTACCACACGCATCTCAAACTCCTCCCATTTACCTATGATGCCTTAGGTGTATGGGCATGTGATGCTCTTTCAAGCATGGGAATCTTAGATCTTTGTGCAATCCTTCTAGTTAAATGTTCAAGAATGCCAATTGCAGTCAAACAAGGGCATCACACATTACTAAGAATGTAAGACGATTAACAATTGTCATACTAACTGTGGGAATTGTTAACCATAATCTAAAGTACATGTGCACTAAATGCCTCCTCAGGAGATGTAGAAACAGCCTATTGCAAGCTAATCAATTGCCCTTCGGTCCATGAGGATTGCTAGCAATTCTTTCACTAAAAAATCTAACATCCTTGCATTCACACACATTGGGGTCAAAACTTTGGAGTATGATAATGGCTTCTGAATCCATGTTTTTGTACAAGTCAGTTTTTTGCTTTATTAGCAACTGTGACCTATACATGTTATTTTTATTTCGTGAACTTTACCACTTGTATGATGGAGTGTGTATCTTGCTTACAGTGGTCGTGTTCAATATCCTGATTTCTTGAGGGTTTTAAGACTTAAGGCTTGCCCGTTATCTGCAAAGGTTAGTTATCAAATAGCTCGAGATTTCTTTAATATCGTGGGATTAAAATCCCTTAAGATTTGATGTTTGGATATATTTTATGTTAAATTCCCTAATTCCATGTGCATGACATGGTTTATGATAAATTATCAGAATGCTACAATATTATTTGTACACTTGTAATTTTGAAATAAATTTTTCTGCATTCAGTTTTCTTCTTCCCTTTTTGCTACATTTTTTCAGCTTAGCAAAATTTATTCTAAATTTCTCTTTGCCACCTCTGTCTTCTTTTTGTTGCCAAAACCAGAACTCCCGTCTGACTTGAGTTCATTTTTCTGCCTATTTTGCCTTTTGATTTTCATATTGATTATATTTTATGACAGATGTTTTCATTCATTGATGTGGAGAAGAGTGGGACAGTGACATTCAGACAGGTAACTATTTGTGATAATATACCCAGTTTCTGCGTTATATAGTTTAAAAGTAGCAAGTGATACTACGACATATGTACTGTTTTGTTTGAGCAAAAACTAATAACTGCAAAGCAAGGTTCAAAATTTCCTTGTTGATTACAGCACTCATGTCTTGTGTACTTGTTTGTAATTGTATGTTGCTTCCAGTTCTTGTATGGATCTGCCCATGTCATGTCACAACCAGGGTTCCATCAAGCCTGTGAAGAAGCCTTTGCTGGGTGTGGTGGTGCTGTAAAGGCCTATATTGTCGAACAAGAGGTATTAAAATCTTCACTCTCCTATTTGCCTTTACTATTGTTGGATTATCCCTAACATGTTCTTTTCAATTCCCTTTAATGTCAGTTACGAGATTTCATTCAGCCTGCTATACCCAGCTGGAATGGGAATGAGGTAAACACTTCTCTCCATTGCTTCTGTCATTAAAATTCTTGATACTTCTTGTCGTCTGACTGACTTAAACTGGTTACTTGTAGGTCCATGAGCTTTTTATGTTATTTGATTATGATAATGATGGAAAAATTGACAAGAATGACTTTCTTTCATGCCTTAGAAGAAATCCTCTTCTCATAGCATTTTTTACACCTCAACCACAGCAAAGGGAATTCGATGGAAATGGAGTGATAGAGATAGTGTGATGGGTGGATTTCACATTTGATAAAATACTCTGGCTTTTTAGGTCTTTTAAGAAAAGAATTGGGTAGGGATTCCTGGGGAATACATACTGTATAGGATGCAGTGGCCTCAGTTCTTATTTTTTAAATTTTTTTTACCTTTGGTCTGATTAATTACTCATGAAGCTTAACCATTTGGTCCACATCTCTGCCATCCATCCTGCTTTGTCTTATATTTTTAGCTATAGGTCAGTTTTGCACAGCTAGATGTCAGTTACCTGGGTGTTGTGATCGCACTGATCCAACATTTGAGTTTTGGTTCAGGGACCATACTGACATTTAGGGTCAATTTGGTTCGTGTAAAGTTTGAACCAACGTGTCAATTTGTAACAAAAATTATAACTATTTTTCAAACATTTGAAACATGATGAAAGTAATGTAATTGATATTTGATTTGAGTCTCGTGAAGGAATGATTTGCTGCTCTAGAATGCATCATGATTTTATATATTAATTCTTTTGTTGGGAATTCTTAGAAGTCTCAGATTAGAAGTGATTGTATGCTACTGAACCAGCAGCATTCTCTCTCTCTCTCTATTTATACATACATACTTCCGTTAATATAAAGTAATTTGTATGGTTCTAAAAATTAAAACGTTCAGAAAGTAACTTTTTTTCCCTAAAATTAGTAGTAACTAAAAGACTTGGCATGATTATGAATTTATACTTGCAAGTCTCTTGTTTTGGTATTTTTGAAAGTACAATATATACGATTCGTATACAAAAATAGTGAAGCCGTGTAATTTAAAAAAAAATAACAGGCATATAAAAATAATATATAAAACGAGACGTAAGCGTAATTTTTAAATAAATTAGAATTTAGGTGTAATTATAACTTGGTAATATAATTATTTTAAAAGGAGCGATTTCTGCTTATTCTCTTAAATTAGATGGAAAGAAAAATGTTCAATAAATTGACAAAAAAAAACGTATTATAGTGTTTTATCTTGTTTTATTTTAGACAATTTAAAATAGGAGTTAGTTTCACATTATTTTATTTCTTACTTCATTATGTGTCTTTTTCAACAATCCAAATATAAACCTATGGAGAATGGAATGACAAAGACGGCAATTATTTGATTTCATCATCATTTGTTTGTACTTATTCACCTTGTCCTTTTATTTTTATTAATTGATATTTCTTTCGTCTATGTCCATAACTTATCTATAAACACTAGTCTCTTTCTAGATTAACTATTCAACCTTTAACCATTTATAAGTAAAAATACTTCCTCTATCAGAATAATTTATTTCAATAAGTAATTTTATTTTATTTATTTACTTTTAGATTTTATATTTTATTAAAGTAACTACATCTTTCTATTAGAATACAGATTTAAAAATTATAAAGAGCATTATTCATTTGAACTGAAATTTCTTTTAAGTCTTTCTACAACTTTCAGAAATTTCTTGGGCTTCTCATTTTATATTTATATTGTAGGAATTTGATTTTAAATAAATTTTTTTAAACATATCATAATTTTTTAATATAATATATATCAATAAAACGTAACCTAATGATGAATAGTACAATTAAAAATGATTTATTATGAAAATAATTATTTAAATTAATATTTATGTTCGTTTTTTAATTTTTAAAGCCTTAATATCAGATAAATGTTATTAAAATTAATAAATTTGTTTAATGTTACTTATTATTAAAATATTAAATTCTTTATAATTTAAAATATTTTTATTTGCAAGAATTATTTATTGTTTTAAGAATTATTTAAGTATTTATTGTTTTAATAAGGTTAAATTTTTGAAGTAAAAACAAAGAAAAAATAATTAATTAGAGGTTATCTAAAACTTTTATTGAAACTTTTATTTAAATTTATAATTTAGGTATTTTAAAACTTTTTATAAA
>JAMLFT010012264.1:0-10527 GCA_026544285.1 Pachyrhizus erosus | reverse complement strand
AAATTAAAAAAAAGTAAATATTTAAATATATATATATATATATATTTATTATAGAATAATTTTATTAAAATATTTTTTTAAAATTTTAATAAATATATTATTAAATTTTTCTAGACAATTATATTTATTAAAAAATAAAACAGAAAAAATATTTTAATATCTTATTAATAAGTGAGAATATTAATTATTTTAAAATATTTTTATAAATTTTAAATTGTAATTATTTTGACATGAAAAATGAATTATGAATTTTTTAACAACATAAAACTGTTATTAAAATAAAAGTATAAGGACGAAAGCATAACTGAAAATTGATATAGAAATTAAAAAGTAGGGTTTTAGTTATAGAAATTAAAATGTAAATAGTGAAAAGAGTAAGGATTAAATGATTATATATATATATATATATATTTTGTTGGTGATCGAATGAGGGTTTAGTTTAAAATTTCATGTAAATTTCTTAAATCTCACCGCTACTAGTAAGGATGGTATTGGAATAAGTGCAGGATGGGTTAGGAGTAGATTTAAAAGAAATAAGTATGAAAAATTTAAATCCAACCTTTTTTTTTGGATCAAGAAAATTGACTCGCATTATTTAAAAAACAATAATTATATATAAATTTAAATAAATCATATACTATATTATTGATTACATTTTTCTTGATTTTTAAATCCAATCTTAATTAAAGCAGTTTTTTTTTTATAATTGAATCAAGTTAAGATTTTACAAACTCAAATTTAATTGTTATGTCTAACAAAGTTAATCATAGTAGGTTAAAATAAATAATTGATTATATTAAGATCTTTTTCATTCATTTATCATGTAGTTTTCGATAAACAAGTATTATTTCGTTAAATAGTCATTTCTCAATTTATTTAGTTCTTTATAAAATCACAAGCTTGTAATTATATATTTATAATAAAAAAATATTAGCAACATATTTTTTAATACACCCTATTACTTGTTAAATTTGTTGAAAATCACAAAATTATATGAATCTCAAACTTTAATGAACCCCTCTTATGATTTGTAGTTTTCAATAAACTTTAATCAATACAAAAGTATGTCAAAAATGGATTATTAGCATTCATCCAAAAAGAGAAATGCTAATTAGCAATATACTCTTTATTATTGGCTAAAATATATTAGAAATCACAAAATCGTGTCAATCTCACACTTTATTTAGTGAGCCCTACTTATGATATTATAGTTTTAATCAATTTTAATTAGTAGACAACTGTGTGTTAGAATGTGTATTATTAGCACTCTTTTTACAACAATCAAGATATCATTATTGATTTCAATCCACTTTATCTATTTCATTCTCAATTAAATAACCATTAAAAAGTGCATATAGATGTAAACCCAGACCAACAAAAAAAAAAGAAAATTAGCTTTTTCATATTTTGTTCCAACAAAAGAAAAGGAAGAAAAATTTCAGGTGTAATGAAAATCAAAATGAATTTCAATCAATTTAATTATCAATATTTCTTTTTTTTGCAAATCCTACCACTTTTTTTTGTGACAATTTTAAGAATTCTCAGTATTTTATGTATCCATTATCACCGGCCAACCCCCACCATATGATATAAGCATCCAATGGATATTAGTAGTGGTAAAGAGTCCTTTAACAATAAACCAAAATCACCATTTAAGTCTATGTTTAAGTCTCAACTCTACTTGAAAAATATTGGACTCAATGAAGGAGTAGGACATTCTATATAGAAAAAAGCTTGTGTTAAGTTCTCAATGAAGGAAAATATTTCATATTTAATGACTCAACATTTCAAATGATGAAATTGTGGGAGTTAATAAAAAAATAAGGTTTTTGGTTAAGAATCAAAGACAATTATAATATTAACATAGGCAGTTTCCAAAAAAGGAAACAAGTTAATTGAAATCTTGATGACATAAGTTGACATTACGATTAAATTTTTTTCTAGTTGTTACAAATAAGTTGTTCATCAAAAGAATAACAGGAATTTAGAAAAGGAAATAATGATCGACACATATACAATTTTTTTCTTAAGATGAAGGTGAAAATTTCAAATCAAAGCATGCATGGCGGTTTTGGAGAGATGAACCAAAATGGATAGGGGAATAAATAGAAAACTCATAAAAAATAACAAAGGTTTATGCTTTTAGGCAATCCCATCATCTTCTAACTATGAGATGTCAATGGTTGTTCATAATATGACCTAACATCACCATTGACCCAACCAATAAGACAAGAGGAAACAAAAAGGCAAAGTAAAGGAAAAATAATTGAAATATATTTAATAATGTCAATTTGATTGGCATCAAAAATGTCTTAAAGGGAAAAAACATTACCATGGAAAAACACAACTAAGGAAAAAGAGACAAAGAACATTCGATTGTTATATGAAATTCTCATGAAGGACACATTTATGATGTCTAAGACTTAACACCATAACTACTTAATTCATAGGTTAAGAAACTAGTACAACGTTGTACTTATATTTAAGTTAGTTGTTATGTACTAGTCATTATAAAAAAAAAATAGTCATTGTGAAATTAGTCATTATGAAATTAGTCGTTATGAATCATCCTATATAGTTATGTAATCCTATCTCATTGTCTCATTCTTTCATCTTTTTATCAAATTGTGCAATTTTATTCTCATTCTCTCATGCTTAAATCATACATATAATGGATCCAAATACTAACTTTGATACACTTTGGAACCAAATCAAAGACGAACTTGAAAACAACATCAAAGAAGTCATAAGATTAATAATTGAAAGACATGAGAAGATGACAACACAAATATATGTTAAGATGAACAATGATAAATTAGAGTTATGAAGAAAGACATAATTAATTGTTCAATGATTACTTCTTTAAAAATTCTATACATATAATGACTTAATTTTTAAGTAGGTTTTAAATTCAGAGGCATATGTTCCTTGGATTGTTTAGTAATCATGATTAGTACTTATAGGTAAAGATTGATTTAGTCCATAGAATTGGCCTTTCACTATTACAAAAGTGCATTATCGTTATTTGTATATTCACATATGGATCATTTGTTAACAATATAGACAACTATGTTTAAATTGATAAAAACATTACAATGGAGTGCCTAAAGAGATTTGCACAGGTGTGTAAGAAATTATAAGAAATGGATACCTAAGAAAACCTAACAATAAATACATTGAGCAATTACTACAAATAGAAGAAGCACGTCACTTTTTAGTTATAGTAGGTTTCATTGATTATATGTACTAGGAATAGAAAAAATGTCCACTTATGAGAAAAAATCAATTTTGTCAAGGTGATAATGTCAAATAAATGATTATGGTTAAAGTAGTGACATCATAAGACTTGTGGATTTGACATGCATTTTTGACATTATAGATTTAACTAATGACATTAATATGTTATGCACATCCAATGTGTTTAATGGTGTTTTGTTAGGACAAGCTCCCTTTATGAAATGTACAATGAATATAGAATCCCCAGATAATGAGAGATATTATCTAACATATGGTATTTATCATGAGTAAGCTACATTTTTCAATTTTTTCTGATGTCATAAAAATAAAAGTGAAATTTATTTGTCCAATGAAAAGAGTCAGCAAGAAAGGATGTGAAACACGTGTTTGGATTGTTCCAATCTCAATTCAAGATTATATGTTGTCTAGCATGTGGTTAGCATACAATGAAGAATATAGTATATGCATGCATTATATTGCATGGGAAAATGTTATTTCCTCCAAAACTTTTAGTTAAATGGTCCTCTAAATTGTTTAAAATTGAACATTTGTCAATTTACCTATCTGTAAAATATTTATTTGATTTAACTTTTAAATATTTTCTCTTTCCAAATTTATCCTTCAACTTTTCCATACTATTTTTTTCTAAACTCACCTATGAATACTCCTCTCTTATGGGTCTAAGGTAGTGTGGTGGTTAAAGGGAGGTTATTAGAGGCTTTGGAGATGCTAGCAAAGAAAGGGATAATTAGTTTAATGCCCAACATTTCATAGGTGTAGCACATAACATGTTTGAGAAGGGTGAGGTTGAAGTTGACCTTTACGATGGAAAACATAAAGCCAAAAGGAAGCTAGGGTTAACCATGGTGTTTAATGACCACAATATTTCTAATCTCTATGATTTGATAAATGATAACAAAGGTTGGTTGGTTGGTAGTAATGATGAATCATTTTTATGAGAATTTTCATATATTTCACTAGGAACTTTGTTGATAATGACATTCTTATTGCATTTGATGAGGAAGAAAGCCACAATTAAGTAAACATAATGACATAGGAAATTGTAATTACAAAAATGACAATGGTTTTTTTATGGTGTTACTAGTGTTCTTGTTTGAACTTTGAAAGGGAACATTTGGGATTTGCAGAGGAGCATTTGGGTTTAGTTTAGTTAGACAACTTGTTAAGTTATTGATTTTGAAGAGTTTAATTATGCTTAGTTGTGTGTGTCCTCAATCAAGCTTTTAGGGCGAGGATGCATTTTCAGTAAAATATTTGATTTTGTTTGATTCCTTAGGATGTGTAATTATTATCATCTAACATTCACCATTAGGTGTTTAGAAATACCATGAAAGCAAACTATGTTTTTACAATTCAAAATATGAAACCATATACTTTAATTATTGTATATATATCATTGTTAGACAGTTTTAACATCTAGAACTTTTCATATTCTAAATGTATTAGTTCTTTAGCAATGCATTTTTTTCAAAGACAACGTCATCAATGAAGGGTTTATTGAGAAATGTTTTTCTAAATGTAAATACAGTGTTTTTTTTATAAAGACAAAGTGAATGTAAAGGTAACTTTGGAAAATTCTAAAAAATATAAAATGTTAGATCAATTAATTTATTATACTTAAATGACTTAATAGATGTCAATTTTATATGGATTGATTGAATTGTTTGGTTAAATTTTTTGAAAGATATAACATTTCTCTATTACATAACATGATTGTTAAAAATAATAAATAGCACATATAGTGGTAATTTTGATTATAATCATATAACTAATAACATCTCAATAGCCAAAGTATCTAATAGTTCTTATCCCAATTTTGGTACAACATATCTATAAAGGAGAACACATCTTTGTGAAAAACAAAACTATTGCCAACTTCAATTAACCTTGTTGGAGTATATTTGAAAAAGTTTTGGATATGAGAATAATGATTTTTTTTTCCTTATGAAATGTTATGTATTTCTAATCATACTTAGGGTATGCTTTGTCTAACGTTTTTCTACTTAAAAGATACTTTTTAATTTAAAAATAAAATAAGAACTTAAAAATAAAAGTAATAATTATT
Organism: Pachyrhizus erosus; assembly: GCA_026544285.1. Taxonomy (NCBI): domain Eukaryota; kingdom Viridiplantae; phylum Streptophyta; class Magnoliopsida; order Fabales; family Fabaceae; genus Pachyrhizus; species Pachyrhizus erosus. Next base: position 5,204 of record JAMLFT010012264.1, on the reverse strand, counting down.
TGTTAACTTTTCAATTTTTTACTTAAAATTTTATTTTAAATTTAATGATTTTTTTAAAAAAAATTTAAGTTTAAACCTATAACCATACTTGAATGGTTTTTTTCACAAACCAAATCTCAATAAATGTGGCAAAACCATGTATAAATAAAATATGAAAAAAACCCTATGGTCTGCTATGAAGAAAAAAAGAAGAATAGAAACACCTTTTGCTCCACCTATCATCGTTGGCTATGACTACAATCATATATTCTACAAAAGCATATTCTTGTTCAAAGACTAGCGAGTTGGCAAAGTCTCTACCAACCAGCACCTCATTGGCATTGTAACTCAACATTGCACAATAATGTCACAATAGAGAGTCTTACGATGAATCATCTTTCATCCTTTCCACCTAATTTGTCACTAAATTTTAATTGAATCAATTTTTAAATTGTAATTCATCCTTAGACTCAAACAAAATGATGATCTAAAGGTTAAATTAGGATCGACCTATTTAAGACAAGGTGAGTTGACTTACAATATAAGTAACATAAATTCTCACTTCTATTAGTATAATTGGGATTTAAAAAATAAATTTGTATCTCATCATTATATATGATATTATGTAAATTTAATGATAGTTACTTCTAAGCCTTAGGAAAAAAATAATGTAGGCATTAATTAGAAAAATATAAATAAAAGAAGTTAATAGGCCAAATTTTTTTTTCAGTAAAACACAAAATGAAACGTATTGCCAAGACATAGTAATGTTTAGTTTAATAAAACCAAGGATGAGTAAAGTACAAATTGGTTTGAGTTATGTTTGACTGAAATTGGTTCTTAAAATTTGGCTAGAACAACTCTTTAGACCTTAATTCATCCTATACTTGAATGAACTCGATAACTTACCAGTTAAATTAGGAAAATTTTTACCATAATTAAACATCTATATTTCATTCCTTTCTCAGCTAATGTCCCCATCCTTATACACCCTAAATCTAAAACTTCTATTTAATTTTGCAACTTGAATTACACTTTTGTAGCTATTAGTAATTGGTGTTGCTGTTAGTCCACTAGAGAGCTTCCATAATCTATATCAACAAAAGAAACTTTAGACATCCTCTCTACATATTTTGGAAGAATCAACAGACTGATTTTGAGTAAAAAGTTAACATCATAGCCTTCAACGTGATTTCCATACTTCTAAAACCGAAGATGACAACACCCTTTATTAAATCCATATCCATTTGCAATTGGGCTCTAAGAAAAAGTACCAGATATATAGGTTCATATATATAAGTAGAACAAGTGGAAACGTAAAGACGAAAAGGAATTGTTTTAAATTTGCCCATTAACATGAAATGATCAATAATATGAACAACAAAAATGAAATATACATTTATAATATACCCGCTTGCATAATTTCATACATATAAATAATTGTGACATCTGCAGTTGTCGATGAGCATTGTAAATCAAAATTTAGTCATCTAGCACCTACTCTTTTTCTCTTCCTTTTATCAAATTTGTCCCAAAAATGTGATGTAAAAATATTTGAATGGGAAGTTGAGAAAGGAATTCAGTTTTTCAGTGAATTTAAAATATTATACATCAAAATAGTTTATTTGGATGTCAAATTTAAAGGATTTTTAAAATCACGATATTTTATAGTGGATGTTTTTCAAGCTAAATAAAAGAATTTCAACACATAAAATGAAATTACATATTATGAAAATTAAATCATTTTATCTAAACAAAATTTGAAAACACAAGAAGTATGGATTGCTTTATCTATACGAAGTATTAAAAAAAATGAAAGAAATTGAATTGAAGTAAATAAATTTCCATACATATTAAATTCCTTGAATTTTTGAGTATTACACATGATGAATCCTTCATTTTTTTTGTGTGTTCTATTTTTTTTTGGATCGAACCCTCCCTATCTCTCATAGGTCCTTAAGATGAAACCCTTCTCAATATACTATTTCATGCATTAAACGTTCACTTCAGCTATGTAAGTTAAGAAGCCTTGGCCCAATTAAAAATTTCTGAATGGGCCTGGAGCTGAATGACTCAACAACTTTATAACACATCACAAAAGAAAAACAGCACATCACATTTCCCATATATATATATTTTCTGGGTTCCTGGCCCCTTTTCCCACGCAACATGATCAGACACAAATTGAAAAGTAGTAATATGAAGCACTGTGCATAAAAAGCAGTTGCTTTAGACATGTAATTTTGCATTAGATGAAAATTTGGAACGTAATCTTATTGTCACTTCCGACCAAAAAGAATCAGGAAAGGGAATGTTGCAGTTGAAGATGACAGAATGTGATTCTCGCTTTCTTTTCCTTTACACATATTCTATTAACCAATACTATTAGCCCTCTATCACTATGAAATATTAAACCAATCACTCAATTTATTTAAAAACCTAATGAAGATAAGTACTACCACCTTTTATTCAAGTTTCCAAAATTACAAAACCCAAGGTGTATACTATTGACTAGTGTGAACAGTGTGCTGCAATTGACAAAATTAAAAATCCAGCCAAAGCACATAACTTTTGGCCAAACAATATATACTTTATATCCTTCATATTAAAACCAAGCATTTTTTTCTTTCCTTTCTAAACAGTTCTTTTCCTTCTTTTAGGTTTACATTGCAAAGTGGGGATTGGTGGCCGCATTCCAATTAAGACTTGAAGATTATTTGTATAATGCCATTCGGGGTTAACTCAAAACATTGAAAGATTTATAAAGTTTATTTAAATTTATGAAAATATTTTTTTAATTCAATTTTTTTTTTATCGAGAATCAATAATTAATTTATCAAAATACTTAGATCTATTCAAAGAATTAACCTTATCTCCTCAACATTTATTCACCACATGTAAATTAAATCAATCATATATACCAATACATTTTCGTCGTACTCTCTTAACTCTTCTCTTTTGCTTCATACTTTATTCCTTCATAATTTGGGAACAATCTTTCGGCTAAACAGCCTCCCCCTCCTTCTTCTGTCTATTCCATATTTTCTTGTTTTTCATTGCTATACTATATATGCAAGCACCACAAAGTAAAACTTGTACCACTTCATTTCCTTTCACCCCACAATATCGTCATATTTAACTTTACCTACACTTTAAACTTGCCTTACTTTGTTGGATCCAAACCAAATCTTACCCTATAACTTTTTTCTTGAAAGAGGGTATTTTTATTATGCGAATGAGGAATAGTATAGAGTCTTATATGAATGTGAAATAAGGTAATGAGTTTCAGACATGTCATGCTAGCAACTTACACATAAAGATTGCTTGGTGCATCTTTTAATGACTAAGACAAGAGAGGAAGGTTTATTTATTTTGGAACATATATAAATATAAAATATCTATACATGTAACTAATTGAATGATCAAAATTAATGTTGAAGAGGTGGTGGGGTGGGAGTGATAGATGGACATGGTTGCTCTATAGGGTTTTGATGATTAAGTAGAAGACTCTTTTGTCTCCACTCTGTCACTATAGAGGTTCATGGTCGGCACTATCACAAAGCATGAATAAAGAACACCACGACATCCACGTTATAAGACGCTCCCCCTCGAGACTAGCTCATATCTACCCCATAACTACTCATCTTTCTCCATCTTTTTCTTTGTGGCATCTAAAGAGACAATTGAGTGTAAGTTGATATATCAAAAGTTTGTTATATACATTTTCAGCTAAAAATTTAAACTAAAAAAAAATTGTGAATCTTTGAATGCAATTATAATCTACAGTGTATGCTACATTGTCTACGGGGTACGTGACAAATGTTTTATTAATTTCATTAATGCTTTGTGGGATTTCTTGAAAATGACTAAAGGGGACATGGGTGAATTTGTATCATTATGTATGTGCATGCGAGCTTTGTTAATTATGAGTGCTATGACTAATTTAATTAGGAAGAATCAAAGTGATAATTGGCAGGGACTTGTAAGCATGATATGCTATTGGGCAGACAAAATACAAGGAGTTTCTACGTATAAATATGAAGTTTAGGTGCCATCATTGTTATTGTATCAGCTTCACTTTTTGTTGCTTTTTCTTGCTTGCTTTTCTTTTATTATCTGTCTCTTATTCTTTCCATAAAAAATCTGAACTAGAATGGGGACAATGAGTACCTCAAGGACTAGAGATTAGTGCTGTGTCTTGTATTCAGCATCAAATCCTTAGAAACCATATCTGAGAATTCACCATCATTCTTACTTTTGAACCCTTAACCCCTCAAGGAGCCTCTATGAAACTTTTAGCAGCAGGCCCACAGAATATGGTTAATTTTATAACCAAAAAAAAAATGAATTTTCTGTCGGGCTGGTCTTCTCTCTATCCTTGTCATATTGACACCAAAAGTGGGAAATTTCAAATTCCCTTACAAAAAGAGAGGATAAAGAGCTAGATTCTACATCCCTCAGAAAACACCCCCAAAGCCCTACCATTTTATTGCGAGAGGAAAAGTATCTTTGGCTTTTTGGTTAAATACTTAGGATTCCTCACTCCTCTCGCTTTAAAGGTTATTTTGTTTGCATAAAAAAAAAAGGAACTTCGTGGGGGAAGGTAATTCTTTAATGCAAGATAAGGAAAGTAAGATGTAAAGGAACCTTCGTGCATTAGTATACACATTTAAGACAAAAATAAAGGCAGCTTAGTGCCCCGTTGGTCCCCTTTGCAATGTGAGTGCACATGGCATCTTCTAATAGGTTTATAAATTGCTGATTAGAGTTTAACTTTGAGATTTAGTGAATTCCATAATAATAAGTGAATTATAGGCATACAAATTTGTGAATCAATCAAGTAGTCCAAACTTTCATGTGTACTAATATTTATTTCTCGTGATGGAGAATTAAGAATGATAAAAATATCTATATTTATGAATATTTATCAACAAAATTCGTGATAGATAAATAATAGTTATTTTAAATAGATCTCCATAAATAATGAATGAGTATTTTTATTATTCGTTTAATAATGAAATAAGTACATGATACTCGTGTATCTAGTATTCATTACTCATGAATATTAAAATATTAGAATACTTTATATATATATAATTTTTTTTATTGATAAGATATTATATTAAAAATTATATAAATAATATAATAATTTAAATAAATAGTATAATATTAAAAAAATAAATTTTATTAAAATAAATTATATATAATCTATAATAATAAAAATA
>JAMLFT010012263.1:0-10528 GCA_026544285.1 Pachyrhizus erosus | reverse complement strand
GTGGATACGACATTCGTACCTGAAAAGGTACTATATTACAATTGAATCGGTACACTTGCCGAATCAAAGAAAAATAAATTAACAAGGAATCCTCAAAAGGAGAGGACCTTTTGGAGTATTTGGGCTAGGGATTATTTGTAGAAATATAAATCTTTGATCTTTTTGGACACCTACTTTTGTAATGTACTAGTTAACTATTTTGGAAGAATATAATGATAACTTGACTTGGTCTTATTGAATGAAATATTATAGTTACTCAAATATAACATTTGATAGTATATCTCTTTTAAATTATAACCCTTGGCAAGATTAGTTTTAAAATTTAGAATAATATAAAATATCTATAATAAATATCCATAAAATATGATGAATAAAAAGGACATTACAACGAATATCACGTATGACAGTCCTCACCAAATTTTCTAAGTACACATTGATGGTTAGAAAATAATGAGTGTGGGGCCTAGCCTCCATCACCTCAAACACATCCATCAAGACTTCACATATACATATATCACATTAACCTCATCCATTGAAACATGTTTTCTTGCATCAAATACTTCCACATAACATCATGACACGACTCTTTATGCATAATAGCTTTCACAACTTAACATGTGTGTTTCCTAATGGATGTATGGCCCATACGTAACCACTTTTACAGATTTGTGTGCATGTTTCTCAATGCATGTGTTGATCCATGTCACGAATATCGTATGTTTTCCATTGACAATTTCAACGTATAAAGAGAGAGAAACACCTTTTTTCTTTCATACATGTAACACTCTTAATTACTAAAATGAATTTTCTTATTATATTTGAAATTTATGAAACAATTTGAAACTTAACATTTGAAAACAACCCTCAATTATATAAAAAATTATTTTTTGCTTTTTAACTTTTAGATAAAACCACATTACATGAAATCTTTAAAAAGATGTTTATACTCATTAATTTATCATTTATTTAAAAGCATTTGATAACACAATTAATCTTAATAAAACCATGTATCATGAAAATATCATAAATTAGTAAATCTCTAAACCATAAAAGAGTGTCATATGATTATTAATAATAATTACACCAAAAAACAAATATTAAAAAATATTTTTCTTAAAAAAATGAATTAATTAATAAAATATTAGATTTTCAATAATATCATTAAAACATAATAAAGACTCACTTGAACATTCTCATTTCATCATTAAATTGTTATACTTTATCCATATAAGCACATATTATTATTTTTAAAATTCAATATGTAATACATCTAAGTCATCTCTCATGGAATAATACATAATAAAATAAAGACATAATATATCATATTTTAAATAATAAAAGGATAACACCAACGACTTGATGAACTCTAATTCTCATATTCCCACAAAAACTCGTGAAACATCTTTTATAAAATCTCCATTTTCCCGAACCATTTCTTTCATGTGCTTAAACACTTGTAGTAGCCAATCTATAACATCCTTTTTCATTTATCTAATTTAATAAAATTTTTGCCAAGTATTTTTATTTCTAGTTGTGAATTAATTGAATAAAATTTTAAACTCTAAATGTCAAGGAGTTACAATTTGAGAATATCTAATTATTACCATAAAGCTCATGCAACTTATAATTAAACATCAAAACTCAGTATGACATATATTAAAAAGGATCAAAGTACAATTGTATATATATTACATCTCCAAAACATTGACTATACTTTAATACATCAATCCAAAAATAGATAGACTAGATACGATATTAGCTTCTAATCCTCTTAGGGATTTTTAGTCAAAACACTTAGAAGAGTCTTCTTCCTCTAGTGATTCTTCCCTTCCTTCTTGATTATTAGCTTTGGCTGAGGCCGAGCTTGTAGAAGAATTTGGATTTGGAGACGATTGGGCACGTTTGGGAGCTGTGGGAACATCAGGTGGAACCCTAGCATATTTGGGTGGCAGCGTCTGTGTTAGGATAACAAAGATATCTATGTGAGAAAATTCCCAAGGAGGTATAGCATTAGGAGACCTAAATGTAAATCTCACATAACTAGTGAAGGTGTCATCTCCTACCAATGGGTCAAGGGTCCATCGTCTTCCTAATGATATGGTCGTAAGGTGAAATAGAGGATGAAATTCGTCTGCCATAGGTATCTAAAATGTAGGGGGTTATAGGAATGAGTCACCTATCCTTAAACACACACACAAATATATTATTTCTAACTATTGTATGCTCTCATGTCACCACATCATGCCTAATTAGGGTTTCTAATCATTTAGGGCCCTTTGTAGCCTCCAATACTACTATCTTCGAAAGGACTTACACGTTTGTGTCAATAATATCCAAGTTTTCATTTTGGGTCGATGATTGGGAGTACATATCCTGCTTGGTACTCGGTTTAGGATACTCTCAACCAAATCTTAGTAATGCTCCGCTTTGTCGAGGATGCCAAGCTAGTTTTGTGACTCCCTCTTTTCTTCGAACGACTCACAACTTGGCACCTTATCTACCCCCAATGACTCACCATAGCCTGCGTACATTCCTCAAGTACCTTTTGTGGTCAACCCTTGCAATCTTCATTCTTAATTCTCACTCGTTAGGTTTTTTATTCATCCTTCTCTTCCCAATTTCATTCATCAATTCCTCTTTTATACTTAATTTGAGCCCAAAGATAACATTTTCTGTGATGACTTTATTTCACATCATTTGATTGATCATTACTTAAGTTTCATTCGACCTTTGTTTGAGAAAATTTCTCAAACTGTCACATTTTCACCTCTTATCTTCTATCCTAGGATTATTTATCCAGTTACTGTCTACCTTAGACAATCGATAAGTGGTAAGGATTCCTCTACTTATCAATAGAGGCAATGAATACATATAAACATCATCATATAGTATATAAATAATGATATGACTGATTAAATAAAATTTTCAAACAATATAATAGTGTTTATAATAAGAATAGTAAGAAAAAAGGTACAATCGTCTTTTCTTAAAAAATTTTATGTTTATTTCTTTTTTGTTTTCTTGCTTCAATTATTTCTCCCCTATTTCTTTCTCCTAATTTCATTATTTCTCTCTTATTTTTTTTACTATTCTTACCCATTGTCTTACTAGTCTCACCCCCTCTATTATACTATTCTCACTCCTTGTCTTACTATTCTCACCTCCTTCATCTTCTTCTTCCTCACCTCTTGTTTCTAATCATAATCTCTTCACTCTAAGTTATATTATCTCCTAATTTTAAATAATATTCCTTCTAAATTTAAATTCTAATATTAGATAAACTAAAATATTTTAAAAGAAATTATAAATTTCTAATTCAGAGCTATTTTCCTAAATATAATTTATTTATTTTAGATGTTACACAATCCATTCTCCTATCATTTGTTGTACCAAAACACTAGTCGTCATCTAAGAAATAAATTAAAATGCATGAGTGAGCTTTCTACCTTAGCAAGACTAACAAACATGACCCTTAGGTCACAAGCATAAACATTATCGTTCTAGACGAATCTCTCACAAATCTCGCACATCCCAAAAAGAAAATGTTAATTTACACTTATATACAAATCCACTACCACTAGAACCCTTTGAACTTAGTAATCTTACTTTACTTTAAGTCAAATAACATATCAAGAGTTCACCCTCACCTTGGTACTCAAATGGTCGAGATTGCCAAGTGAAGTTGATGCAATTCTCTTTGCAACTTGACGATAATCATTCCTAAGGTTTATCAATCTGCTATCAAATTTATTAGGTATTAATCTGTTTTGTCATCTCTAAAGGCTCTAAGCATTATTTACTCACATATTATTAATTCACTACTTGCATAATGAATATAAAATTACTTGAAGTCACCCTAATTTTACTAAATCTACTCCCCTTTTAGGAGTTCACATATCCAATGAAAATTTAAAACTCTTGTTTTTTCTAAATCAAAACATTCAATATCGCACATATTAGAGTCGATTATCCAACACATATTGCTTGAGAATTACCCCCTTGGTCTCCAAGGTCGAATTTAATATAAAAGTTAATAGTCAATAATTCACGAAAAATTACAACAACATAATAAGTTCATTATAATGTGAGTTAAGGTCTCCCTATGAGGCTTTACCATCAAAATAAATCAATAAATTAAATTACAACCATAAAAAATTAGCATATCCAATAGTATCAATAATTCAAATATATAAAGATTACATGTCCAATAAATATGAAAAATAGAAAAACATATCCAATTATTATAAAATTGAATATTATACCTCATCATTACCTATTATTCTTGCTAAAAGTTTTTCATAATTTATTTCTACCATTCAATATGATTTTCTAATTAATTTCAATTATACACCACTCTCTATTTTCAATATCCCCTAAAATACTAAAAATACTTAATCACATCCAATTATTCTATATTTTTACAAAGAGCATTCCTAAGATCTTAGTGTCACCTATAAATTTTCCTAAGTCAAAATAACAACATTTACTGCCATTTTTCATTTCATTGATACTAGTTTTCCAAAAACAAGGCACTTGTCTTTCTATTTTTAATACATAATAAACATATTTATAAAATGGTAATAAAAATATTGATTGGTCTATAGCACCATGAACTGATAGCAAATTTCTCAAACCCTAAATTCAACCACAACTATTTTGTAACAATTAATTTACTTCCAAGATAGAAATCTAAAAATTTAACAATTTGTATTTTAAAAATAACAAAACTTTATAATTTATTACAAGAAAAATCTTAAAACATCTTCATACCATAAAAGTCACTAAAATGGTTCCAATTTTTGGAAATTACTTCTTAATAATTTTATCGAATTTATTTAAGGTGTTAGACAAATTCAACATCTCTTAAAGATATATAGCTTAAAAATAGGAAATGAAATCAAAATAATCTAACAAAAATACCAATTACTTTGGAGGATCCCAAAACTACAGAAACATCATCATCATGCAATAACTCAATATTGAAATATTTCATAAAAAATCAAACAAAGTTTTAATACCTTTTTCCAGTTACCCGTTTTTTCCTCTTACAAACAATTTTACCAAATCTACACCATAATTCATGATTATACATAATAAACACATTGAAATTGTGAAAACAACATAATTCATAAGAAACTTAATGGTGTTGATGGAAAACTAAAGGGCTCATTTCTATTATTTTTAATTTGAGAGACTAAGAATAGTCGGATGTTTTGGATTCTTGAAAGGAATTTTCAGAGGTTTAGAGGATAAAGATAGGATCTAGAGAGTAGAGGAATGTTTAAGAATGATGAATGGATAAGAATAACTCTCTCTTAATAGTCACTTAAATAAACAAATTTTCCTACCTTATCCTTATTTGATGGACAATGCCCTATTTCACATAGGCTTAGATTTAAAGCTTTGTTTTAATTGGGCCTATACGAGGCCCAATTAAATTAGGTCTAGGCTTATTTCAATTTTTGTGTAATTTTTAAGAAATTTTACCATTTTTTTCAATAACGCATAATCTAATTGTAAATAATTATTTCTCAAACTTGTAATTAATTTAATTTAATTAATTATTGTAATTGTTATTTAATATCCCTAATGATTAATTTAATTATTTATTGTCCATGGACCCTTAAATTGCTAATTAATTTGCTTATTTAATCAAAATAATTAATTTTTAATTAGTTCTCTTTCTAAGCTTAAATTAACAAAATAAAACTTAATTAATTTTAATTATTTTAATTTCAAATCAGTAATCACCTTAGAACATTTAAGTTCATCAATTAAAATTATTACTAACTTATTAGTAAATTCTTTTTATCATTAAAACTCTAATTTTTATTCTAATAAAATGCCCAAATATTAATTAGCTTAATTACCAATTAGAATTACTAATTTTACTAAGCTTTAATCTATTTCAATTAATTGTATTAGACTTAGTTTCATTAACTAATTAATTCTATATTTAAAACTCTGATTTTTAATTCTAAACTAATCTTGCTCTTATTTATAAAATTATCCTTAATTAGTTGACTTGCTTCTCATTAACTTTGTTGATTAGAGTTGAATGATCTTTGACTTAAATTGACTAAAGTTTAATCATATTCTAATTAATTTTTGTTTAGTCTAATTTTTTATTTTATAATGTTTCACCATCTCTCAATTAATTATTTCATATTTAGTAATTCAATTTATTATATATCGAATTACTATACCATACATAATTAATATTACTATTATTATTATTATTATTATTATTATTATTTTTAATATTAATTTTTTAGGATGTTACAATACAAACCAAACATCATAAAACAAAATCACACAATGCATCAGATACTTTCTCCTTTCGTGATCAATTTCACTAAGTCCCAAAATTTTAATAAGTCTTATATAGTTCACTTGTTAGTTTTATACTTCAATTAGATCCATAATCCTTAATTCTCAATTACAAAGATTCTAATTAATTTTCTAAATCCAAATTTGATACTTACAGTCTTATATTAAGATACCTAAAATTTACCAAGTACTGATTAATTAAAATAGTTCACACTCTTATTAAAATTTATTTATTATTTATACAATAAATTTAACTTACATGTTATAACTATTTCACCTATTACAATTGTACTTTGATAGAGTCCAATTGTTCTGTCTCGCGATCAACAAGCAATGCATAAATTAAACATAGCACACCACAAGATCCGATTACAACACATAAATTGCCTAAGGATCATAATTCCTCTTAGTCTCAAACGCCATACAAGTCAATTTATAATAGAATTAATTCACACAAAATTAGCAAATTATAATTTAATTAAAACCAAGGTTCTGGAATTTGTACAAGGAAAATACAATATGTTGGTTAGCCTCCACGCTAAACATAGTGAAAAATTCACAGATAAAATAATACTCGCAAATGATCTTAAGATGTTGAATACGCACAAAAACAGAATTGGAGAAAATAAATAAAATAGCAATCCTTACTGGAATGCAGCGAATTTTTACCGGGAATCTAGAAATTATGCATAATATAACATATTTTTCTCAAAAATTAATTTACATAAAAAAAAATACCAATTTCCATTTTTTTATTTTTTGATTAACAGGGTAAATAACACCCATTGAAACCGTATTGTAGTAATGCTTAAAAATAGCAAACCCTAACCAAATTTGATAAAATTTTGAAGGAAACCCATAAATCATGTTTCCTTTTTTCAGATTACATCCATTATCTTAAGTTTTGGATTAAACTAGTCCGTTGACCTAAATAGTTCATGGGAGAAAATTCAGTTATTTGGGTTCTAGAGAATTGATGGGGCCAATTGCTAGGTTTTGAATACAAGATATCCAGCCTCAAGGAGGGGCTCACATCTAATTAGCTAGTTGCTGAGTAAATAGCTTATCAAGACGATGACCAGTAGCTGGTCACACTAGGAATGAGACACGACCCAAATTTTTACTGGAGGCTGTAGTGGATAACTTTTCGCAATATGTGGAACATATAATTTTTCTAAATTTTATTTCACAAAAAAAAAATCACTTTTTTCATTTTCTTAATTCTAGAAGACATTTCTGACTTTTTCAAAGAAGGGTCCTTAAAAATTTGAGAAACCAACCCAAAAATTCAAGAAAAATCACAGGCCATTTACAAGACTCAAAGATCATAATATATTTTTCTCCAAATGTTTTCACAACAAAAAGTATTTTTTCATATATAAAATGTTTTGAATAAAATATTAGTCAAATAAAATAAACAGAGTTAAAATTTAGTTAAATCACCTAGAAAAATCCTAGAAAACTCAATAACACATTTTCTAGCCCAAAAATACTAGCCATGGTCTCAGTTTACTCAAACAATCACCAGAACGAGAATTTCATGTACAAATTAAAAAGAGGACAGAAATGAGTTACATGTAAAGAAAAATCGTTTTAAAATAGAATGAGTGTTTAAAGAATTCCACAAAAATTACTACGATATCCAGAGATAGGGAAAGCTTCATAAAATGTTTTTGAATCAAGGGAACACATGAACGAATTTATACAATTTTTCAAACACAGAAAAAAAATCCAAACAACAAAAGGTCATGCATGTAACATTGGGTTAAGGTTGGCTCCTCTATACATTGAGGTGAAGCTTTAGACAATTTTTGAAGATGAAGAGGAAACTTAACCAAGTAGGTAGATGGAGACAAGGTCCAAGATTTTATTGAGGTTCAAGAGAAGGTTTTTGATGGTGAAAATGGTAGAAGAAATAAGTTAAGAGATCACGAACTTACCTTTGTTGTGTCTTCAATGGAGGATAAGAAATGGTGAAGAGGAAGAAGAATTCAAGTTGCTGGTGGAGGTGCTTGGAATCCACAACCATGCAAGGGAGAAAAGGGAAAGTTTGAGTGTTTGTGTTGTGATGGAGTGATGTGAATGAGTGGAGAAGGAGAGCATCCATATATAGAGAGCTAGTGAGTAATATGTGAATGTGAGAGAGTTTCAGTTAGTGTGTAGGCTTGTGGATGTGAGGAAATTCATATGTGACTTGGTTCACAGATGAAATTTCAAGAAAGGGTAAAATGGTCATTTTTAAAATTTTGCATAATGAAATAAAATCAATCCAATTAAAATAAATACTTAGGGATTTAGACCACTGCATTTTAATTTTCCCTTATTCTAGATAAAATCATATCTGTTTTATTTACGTAGTGTAAATTTATACAAATAATTGAATTTTTTACTCGTTAAAAGAAACTTTTCACAAATAACAAAACAATTCCAATAAATCCTATCATAGAAAATATACTATTTATTTTTATTATTTAATATTTTTATTTTAATCTATTTATTATTTTTATTTGTGATATACTTTTTATTTGTTTTAATTATTTTTACCTATTTTTTTTTAGAAAATCAGGATGTTACAACAATATTATACCTCCTTCACTAGCTAGGCATGATTCATCTTTAGCTAAGCTTCAAGGTTATAGATAATGCTAAGGTAAAAGCTAAAATTAAACTATCAATATATGTCCTATTTTTGCAACTCTTAAAACAAAATTATATTTTAGTTTTTGTTTTGATAAGATCCTGTTTGATTGAATTTCTTCCATTTGAATGTCTCTTGCAGGGTTTGTGGGTGTTGCTTTCCTTTGATTCCTTGAGTGTTTCTTCGCGTTCTTGGGACAAAATCGTTCGTGGTATGTTTACGAAGTTAATAAGATAAAATTAAGTTAGTGAGAGTGAAATATCATATAGGATTTCAATGGGTAAATTGCGTTTTTCTCTTTCCTTTGATCTAGACCTTGAGGGGTATTTATATGTCTCGATTGGGTCAGTTTCCTTCATGCTTAAGGTTCTTAGGTGACGAAAGTCACATATGGTTGTAGTGTTAGGCTGTCAGGACCTAGGCAGAGCAACTCAAGAGCTCAAGGCATGGCAACCTTTGCTTAAAGCAGTATGGAGAAGACAAAGGCAACAAGGTATAGGCAATCCACGTGGCAGCGCATCATTTGTTGTTGGTGTTGGCAGCCATCTTAGTCATATTTACTATTAATTGAGTCCAGTTAGCACCGAAAGCACTCTGCCTCAATGGTTAAGACGTTGAGCCCAAAGATGCTAAGTCCCTTCCTCGAACCTCTTTGAGGCGCTTTCATTTTCTCTTTTATTTCTTTATGTGGTCTTTTAAAACGCAACATTTATTATGTTTTTATGTTGCTTATCTAACGCGGTTGGGCCTCTAGCCCAAGTGGTTTCTGCGCCACTCTTCCTTCCCCTTGATTCGGGTTCAAGTCCCAGCATCCCACTTCTTCCTTCCTTTCCTTTTTTAATTTTTTTTCCATTTCCATTTTATATTTTTATTAAATTTCTATTTTTTCTATTTTAAATTACTATAATTTCTATTTTACCTTTTTAAATTCTAAAATAAATCCTATAATTCCAATTATTTTCTCTTTTATTAAAATTAAATTTCATTTTTATAAAAATTAATTATTTTGGTATAAATTTAATTTATTTGTATATTAATATTTATTTAATTTTAGTTAATTCTTAAAATTTTATTCTAAACACAAAAAATTTAATTTTAACTTGTTTCTAACTTTTCTTTAGTATTTTTATTTTTTATTTTTTATTTATAGATTAAACTTCTTTAGATTTACTATTTCTTTGTAAATTTTCAATTTTCATAATTCAAAATTCCTAGTTATCCTTTTCTTTTCTAATTTTCATCACTAATACATTTCTAAATATTTTATTATTAAATATTTTTCTTTCTTTCGACAAGTGTACCGATTCAATTATAATTTTTAAGTACGAATGTCATACCCTCAAGAAACAATTTCAGTAAAATTTCTTATGTTATAAATCTCTTTGAATATAAATCAATGAATAATTATTTAGTTTAAATTGGGATTTAGTTTTTAAAATAATTTTAAGGCAAACAAAATATGAAATAACAAAACTTGAATTTGTTAAATTTCAATTATGAGATTTGGGATTGAACGTATTCTATCTTACTCTCTTGTACTTTGTATTTCAAATCACATAC
>JAMLFT010012262.1:0-10530 GCA_026544285.1 Pachyrhizus erosus | reverse complement strand
TTTTATTTTATTAATTTATATATTCTAATGAAAATTAATACATTTATTATATATATATTTTAATATTCAATTTAATAAAAATGTTATATTTATTAAATAAAATATTTAATTACATTTAAATAATTATAAAGATACTATGCATTAATATTTTTTTTATAAATATTACTCTACCTATTTCACTTCATTTAAGGTTTTGATAGAGATACACTTTCCATTCTCTTTTATAAGAAAAAAAAATTGTTTTCATAAAAATTAAAGAAATTAGTTAATTATATTAAATTTTATTAATTTTACAATATTTTTTCTAGACTATCATTGTTAATTAAAGAATTCTAGAAAAATTTTATAAATAAAAAAATAAAAGAGAGTTGTTGAAAATAAAAAAATAATTAAATGAAAGATATTTTAGAAAGAATATCATTAAATAAAATAAAAATAGTTAAAAAAATTTATATTTGAGAACAAAATATTACTTGATTTTTTGCTTATAAAAGAGAACAAAAAGAATATTAAGATATGTAATTAAGTTGATGAATTAAAAAAATATAATTAACTTATTAATATATCTTTTCTTTTTCTTATTAATTAGATTTTTTTCATTTATATTCCAATAACAACTCCTACTAAGGATATTCTATAAAAATAAAATATTTAATATTTCATTAATTTTATAAAATAATATATAAATATATATTTTTAAAACATCATAAAGTAGAATGAAGAGAATATTTATGTAAGCAATTCAATTCTTCATTAAATATAATTAAGATCATTAAATATGATTAGTTCCATGTCATAAATATCATTAATGTGACCAATTCAATTCTTTGTTAAATATAATTAAGACCATTAAATATGATTAAATCTATTAAATAAATATTATTAATGTGACCAATTCAATTCTTTGTTAAATATAATTGAAACCATTAAATTTGATAAGTCCAACAACTATAGTAAAGTTTACATTTTAATGAAGGTCAATGTTACTTCAAGTATTATATATATATATATATATATTGATTGATTATACATTATTGTCAGGATGATGCATCCATGAAAGTAATTAGCTTAAGGTCATTCAAGGTGGGAGAGAGAGGGTACGTAGCCTAGACGTAGATTAGGCACCTGCCATTACATTGGGAAGCTGAGGGATGAAGATGAGATTTATATAAACAACCAAGTAGTGCTTATCTTTATTTGTTCTCATTTTCACTCTCTTTTGCTACCTCTTTTGTCCTTATCTTATCTGGATGTTCATTTGTTTCTTCAGTTTTGCTTGTTTTCTGTAGCTTTCAGTTTTGGAGGCATCAATAGCAGCCAAGAAGTGTTTAAACATAGTAGTAGGTAGCAGCTCAGCTTTGGGTCCTCACTGCCAAAAATTAATTCAAAGTATCTTGAAAGGATATCAGGTTTGACATTTCTTGCTGCTGATCCCATGAACCATAGTTTGCTACTTTCATGACATTCATTCCATGAAAAAATAATTTACTGCATGCATTTCATTGAAAAAAAAAAGCTGCCAATCTAATATTGCGCCTATGATTTATTGTTGATACTCCAAAATCTTTATTTTTTCTTTTCAAGTCATGAAAAAATGCCATGAAAACTATCAAATTATGGTTCATGGTATGAGCAGCGAGAATTGTCAATCCCAACAATTTTTTGAGATAATTTGTAGCAAGCCTTTGCGAATGAGGACCCAAAGCTGAGTTTCCATCTACTACTATGTTTAACCACTTCTTAGCTGCCATTGATGTCTCTAGAAATGGAAGCAACAAAAAACAAGGAGAATCAAAGAAACAAATTAATGAAGGAGATCCAGATAAAGACAAAGCAGGTAGTGAGAATGAAGAAAAGGAAGCATTCCTTGGTTGTTTATGTAACATCGTCTTCATCATTTAGCTTCACAAAGTAATTAATGTCGGGTGTGTAGTCTTGGAAACGCACCCCTCTCACCTCAAATTTTACATTCATTGGTGCCAGATGCTGATGATCATAAATCAACATGCTATCACATTGGATGAAACAATTTGTGAAGATCATTTGGGTCATAACGGGGAAATTGAGGTTGCGTTGAACAAAATGGGAGTTGTTGCCCTCTATTTGCTGTTACGGCCAAAGGTTACAATATGTTTGAGGTTCAAAAGTGACCAAGAAGGTGCAATAGGAATGAGGTTCAAATGGGGTTCGAACTCAAGCTTCTCTGAAGCAGGACATGGGTTGCACAAAGTTAGGCAAGACAGAAGAAGATTGGTCACGACCAAAATCACCGTTTGCTGGGAGATGAAAAAGGGAAACAATAAAAGAATTTTGTATGGAGTTACAACCAAAAATTATTAAGCTCAAAAAAGCACAGAGAACTCTCTTTATACCATAAAAAATATACTATCTTCTTTTCTTTTTATCTATCTTTTGTGATTTTTATATAAAAAACTAAAAAATGTAATAATTTTTTAATTTTAATAAAATAATTATAAAATTTTCTATTTTATTTATTTTTATATCTATTCTACAATTGTGAATTAATTAGAAATTAGACGAAAGTAAGGATATAATTAAAAAAGTAATTAATGTTATCTTTAATTTTAAAAATAATAATAGATAAATAATTTTTTAAAATTTCGGCAATTAAAAAGAGAGAGAGGAAATATGTAAAAATCATGTTATATTCAGGAGTTGTTTTGGAAAGGGTGGAAATTAAATCCCACTACACACATAATACATGCATTAAAATGGTTACCTTATAATTAATTGTGTAAATTATTGATAAATTTTAAAAACTTACTTTACCCCTTTTATTAACAATGTGATAATGGAAGAATATATTATTTTTTTTAAAAATGAAGTGTGTGTATATACATAAATTTATATTTTTTTAAGGAAACAATTTTTTAAAGTATATTTTTTATCTCGACATGGATGGTCTCTATTTCTTCTATTTCTTCTATTTTTTTACCTTTAGATTCTTTTTTATTAATTTGCAGTTATGACATAATTTTTTCTTTTTGAAAAAAAAAAATGTTATTATAACCAGGAAACTTACATTGAGCACAAAGGTGTGCCCAAGAAAGCTTGCAACACCAATAATTACATGCAAAAGGCTCCCCAGGAACACTTATCACACCTAAATTGACCTCATTTATTTTATTTTATTTTTATAACACAATGATAATAATAGGGGTGTAGACCTCCCCCAATTTGCTCCCTATTTAACCTGTTAAAACTACAACTCCCTCATGTGGGGCTAATTTTGAAGCCTGACCCACTTCAAGGTTTTTAGTGTGTTGTGGCTGGGGCTTTTATGGGTAATCCCACTCAGTTGCCCATAGTTGAAGGTGATGATCAGACGAATTGGAGAGAAAAGAGTAAGAAGTGGAGCTTTCATGTATTATAGTTTTTTTCTGCAGTGGAGCATCTAATAATTTTATTGGATCCTATTTTGCACTTCTTGTGCCTTCGTTCTATTCTACAACCAGATTTTTTTTGTATGCTTGTCATCGAGTTGGCATGAAATAACCAGCCTACAGTTGGAGGACTTGTTCAATCTTTATGGTTGGAGTTTTAGGATTTCTACATAATAACATGAATGTAATGTTGGGAGTATCTTTCCATGTTTATCTCCATCTTGCATTAGAAGTTTCACGATGTTTGATTATGGAAATGCATATGCCAAATGGAACTGTATGGTTTGCCTATGCATTTGGACTTGGGTGATACTATGGACTCATTGACATACCTGCTGTTGATCTTGCTCCTTGACATAAGGACAAAGTGATAAGATTTTAAATGGTAAAGAGACACTAAATTGATGAAGGGTGCTGGGGTGGATGTTTCATATAATGAGGTTGAATATATATGCACATATGGACTTCCCCTTTGTTCACTGTTGAAATTTGTCATATGTTATGTCATGTTTTCTGCTTGTGGATACAAATCCAAAGCATCGTGTAAATCCAAGGGTTGTAAGGTCAACGAGGAAAAGGACAAGTTGTAGCTAGTGGGTACATTATAGAAAAAAACTATACAGTTCATGCTTACTGAAGTACTATTGCCAATTCTTGTAAGAGTCAACGTGGTTCATGGATGTTTGAATATGGAGTTGTTCTGTATACTAGGGGTAATTTTTTCCTACAAATCTTTATTTTATGTTTTGAAGAAAAATAGACGTTGAAAATATGATGGAAATGTACATTGTGAATAATGCCTGATTATCCAAAAAGAATAAGGCCATTAGAATCTAGATTAATATTGTTAGGCTAGCAATAATTAGGGCAAGAGAAGTAGGGATAAATAAAAAGAAAGATAAAATTTTACTGACTGCCTATTACAAGATTTCAAATCACATAAATAGAGTTCAATGGCTAAAATGTTGCCAAATGTCAGATTGAGGCTAACTTGGAGGAAAAGAAAATCACAATTTATAAAATAAAATTTTCATATGATTTTGTTCAACCAAGAGGGTTTTTTGGTTTTCCTTTTAAGCTTAGGTGAGTTCTGATCACTAGGGTGACAAGTTGGGCCGTTATCAGCTTTTCTTGACTATTTGATGTTGCATTAGATTTTCCCAGGCTCACTGATTAATTGCAGTGTAGTTCACAAGATGTTACTCACTCATAGTGACTTGCATTTCTTCACCCCGTAATGGATATGAGATTAGCTATATGCATTATAGATTTGGGCATTGCCTAGTTTTTATTTTGTAAAACCATTTTAAAGCTGAAAAACTAATAAACATTTTTGGATGATGTTTTCTAGCTATAGTTCTTGCTCAAATATAAAAGGAGTGGTAGAGATATTTTTCAACCATGATCTTTTTATTCAATTAAAAAATTATCAATGATCATTCACGTCTTTGCAAAGCTTCTAAACTTGCCACAACTTTCTATGAAACTGGTGTTAAGATCGTCAAAACAAAAACTGCCATACCATTGATGGAAACTTGTAATTATCCCAACTTCACCCTATGAAAACTATAAAAAGGAAAAAGATAAGCATCGTCTCTCCTCTTAATTATTAATTATCTTCAGGCTCCTACAGAAGTTCCTTCAACTTGCTGTTTTGGCTTCTCTTGAGCGTCATATGCATACTTAGACAGGTTCAACAAATATGGTATCCTGTCATTTATTCATTTGTCAAAATTCAAGTATTGAAAAAGGCATAAGAAATTCCCTTATGTTTGTAACTAAATGCTCAAAAGACAACTTGAAAGGAAAATAATAATGTGAAATATTTATTGACATTACACTCACTCCAGGGAAGACTGTTCCTATGTAGTGGTATTTGCTAGTGGTTGGAGATAAGATCAAAATCTGAAAAGGGAGATGAATTTTTGCACACTGCACGAAGATATCTAACATTAGAATAGATTATTGTATTTTCAATGGGGGAAAAACCATGCAGAAAATGGATACTCTTTATGTTAGAATTAGATAGAGTACTTATGCCTACTTAGGGTCAAAAGTAAATTATCATTAGTATTATATTAAAATAAAAAAAAATGCTATTAATATCTTTGGGCTGGGAAATAAAACTCTAGTAAATTGACAGATAACATGTTGTTGGAAAGTGTTGATATAACTTGTAAGTATAGATGACTGACCAGGTTTTTGTTCTTTAGATGGGCATGCAAGTCAAGATTGTTGAATTCTAATATATGGAAGAACACATAATTTATGGGTCCACAACAAAACCTGCATTTTAATGTTATTGTAATATATGTAAGATTTCCTCACAAAAGTGATAATTTAAAATTAAAGTAGCAATGGCATTTTGCCATAAAATTACTTTATCGTATGGTTGAGAGCTTTCTGGGATACATAGAGGGCTATCTCTAGCCTACTCGACCAGTCATTAGTAAGCCTGAAATGAACAACAAAAGTAGATAATTGTGACTTTAGACATTAATTAAATGTGTATTATGCAATTTTATTTGGAAAAACAATCCCAAATTATGGTTGAGACAAGCCCTTTTTTTTTCAACTTTTAATCAAACCATGGTTTTGGAGTCCATAACAAAACAAAATACCAGCACTTATATGTTTTGAGAACCTGATAAAGTATAATGGCTAGTCCAATTAAATATTGATAGAAAAGTGGAATTTTTAAGAAAAAGATTTTTGTCGGAAATTGATCTTGTGGAAATGCTTGTTCATTTTTGCTTTAATAATTGTATAGGATCCATTGGGATTTAGGTAATTAGAAATGTTACTTACATGAACTTAAAGTTTTAGGTCGATAGTTATTAACTAAATGGAGATAAATAAGTTTTAATTATAGCTAGCTATATTTAATTAGGGAAACGTAACAAAAAGGTTTTCTTAGAAATTTAGGATCGACAATATATGGAAGATACACTTACGTCAAGGGAGATGTTACACTCTGGAGGGCCTGTTTCATGCGCAGAAAGTGGGGAAAAGTTAAGTAATTGTAGCTAATTGGCATGATTGTTAGAATGTTGATTGCCAAAAAATCAGAACATAAGTCACTTTTGATTGGGAGATTCTAGACCAAGAAAATTTCTTTTACAGATAAATTGGTTCTATCATACCTTTGCTATATGAAGGGATGTGCGGTTCCTGTGAATTTTCGCAACCAAAGACCCCTGAAGATGCATAACAGAAGATATAATTGTAAACCAATCACTTGTGCAAGTCTCTAAACCCATATTACCAAATTTAATGCGAAATTGATATACATTAATTTGATACAAAAACGCCAATATATTGTGTAAATTTATTATTAACAAAAAAGATTAGTTGTAGTGCAAAATGTAATAAGGATAAGAGAGGAATTTAAAATTTTATGATTAACAAATTAAATTTACAAAATAAGAATATAAGAACTATTGATGACAAGTTTTTTCGTTAAATACATACAGAAATGAAAATAGCTATTGGAGAGTTCTTGTATATCAATCTAGAAATGAAAAATATTGGACAAACACCTAAGTAATGATTAATTTTATATTAGAAAGTATGAAAATATCTTATAGTATGTTTTTTCATGTGCACATTCCAATATTTATATTAGATATTTAGTATACGCATTAGATAGTTTCTTCACTAGTAAATAATCCATAAAGAGATACGATCTACAAGAAATCTGTATAAAAAAAAAATTAAAGTAATATATAACTATGTCAAGTAATGATGCTCCTCATCTTACCTCCCATGCGTCCGCGTAGTCTTGCAAATCTGTAAGAGATGAAGGAGGCCAAAAATCACTCGGATTAAATTGAGGTGTTATTGGTACAGGAGGCACCCAAGATGTTGATCCCGATGCAGGGCTACCAAATGGGCCAAACCCAATTGGCTGGAACGGAACATATTGGTGACTACCACTAATACTGCTAGCATAAGGAAGCATTGATGGTGATGAGTGTGGTTGAATATTGAATGAGTATCCAGTTGAACTAGGGAACATGGAATTATCAGCTGGTGGAGCATGCCTTGGATCAGCAATGCCTACTCCAACTGCTGTGCTCATTGAACAGTTTTCGGATCTGCCTCCAACTACACCATTATTGCCTCCTTCCTGATCTAGTCCTTTTGAAGCTCCTTGTCCAGCTGTGGAAGATGGTGTTGTTGATAATAAGAAGCATAAAAAGAAAATAAGATTTAACTTTTGCTGGTTCATGTCACAAGAATGTTATTACTACAACAATTAAATCTATAGTTAGTAACGAGACATTTTTTAATTCTTATGGTAATTAAGAGATACAAACTAGTCATAGGAGGTAAAGCTTTATGCTAAATAATAATAGATAAAATAAATTTTTAATCCTATATTTTCATTAATTTTTGTTTTTAATTTTCCAACTTTCATTTTTAACATCTTAATTCTTGAACTTTATAAAATATGTATTTTTAGTTTCTAAAATTTATAAAAATATGTATTTTTAATTATTAAACTTTACAAAATATGTATTTTTAATCTCTTTTTAAACATATTTTATAGACTGTTTAAAAGTAAAAAGAAACTAAAAATATATATTTTGTAAAGTTTAAGAATCAAAATGTTTAATATGAAAGTTTGAAGACCAAAAACAAAAATTCATAAAAGTATAGGATTAATAACATATTTTATCTAATAATAAAATAATAAATAAGTTATTTTAACAAGAAAAAGAACAAAAAGAAAAGGTTAAAAATTGATAGATGCATTTGCACGCACAATAGATAGAGAGAGAAAGAGAACCTTGATGGTCATTAGCATAATCTATGGGAATGCCCATAGCTTTTGTGGATGGATCCAGCGTTGTTTTTTCATGAAAGGCATGATGTGCCTCCTTAAAATTTCTTGACAATAAAACAGTAAACTGATCATTTCTAATATTAGATATGGGAGTGTTTGCCAGTGGAGAATCATTGTTCCCCTACAAAAGAAGGAAAACAAAGTTATGTGCTGACCAAAACGGATATTCATTCATTGGACAACTATAGTGTAATGGGCTTATCTTGATTCTTGTGCATGATGTTAAGTTAACACCTCATAATTGATTCCTTGGTAATTTAATGAATTGAAGAACTCGCTGTCCATTTTTGTGTAAATTTGAATGAAAATATAACTTAGGTTGAATATGTTGATTGATTTCGGCTACGATAGATATAAAATCATTCAGGTATTTTTACCTATACTAATTTAAGCTTTGGGGAGAGTTAGTTCATAAAATTGGTATGAGTTTCCATGTTGTTCTAAAGCACTTCCTTTCATGCCTCATTATGGTTATTAAAAAATGAAAAATTGAAAAAATTGTGATTTGCAATGCACTCCTAAAATGATCATGATCAATTTCAGTATTGTAATTTTGCAGTACACAAGGAACATTGTCGCCTGGATCATGGCATTAGATGGTCCTAATGAGTATATAGTATCTCATTCAATAGATATCTCACAGGAGCTTAACAAACAAGACATTAGTGAAAGGATGTTAAATATATGAAAGATAAAGTTTTACCATATTGAATATCACTCCGAAAATTGGATGTTGCATTGGAGATATAATTGAGAGGGATACTGCTAGCTGTGTAGTAATATAAGCATATAGTCAGTATAAATAGAGGGCTACCATTTGGCAAATAATTATTATAGAGTTCCAAGACATCACCTGGCCAAACATTTCAGCCACCTCGTAAAAATCAGCATATACATTATGTAATTGTGTGCCAACAAATCTTCCTTGAATCTCTGGCACAGAGACTAGCATTCTCCTAGGAACGGGATCTCTCGCTGCTATAAGAATACAATGCCTTTCTCCAGCATAGTATTCTTGTGTAGTCATTATATTAGAGGGCCTTGGAAACATCTGTTAGGCCATGATTCACATAAAACATTGTGATTTTCCCATTTTATGGTATAATTGCTTGCACATCCCATATGTTATAGTAAAATTAACAATGGAATAAGGAACAAAGGTATGTGTTAACATATATACCACTAGGGCCTCTGCAAGGCCTTCCACCATGGCATGTGGATTTAGATTATCCCCATTGAAAGATAAACATGATAGGATGTTTAAAAAGTAATTCACATCTCTTATCCAATGGATATGTTGGACATCCAACCCTGCATAAGGAAAACACAAAGAAACAAATGATTTTTAATTTGCTTCAAAAGAACAATTTTATTGAGGAATAGGCCTTTCTTTTCCTATGAAGAAATTATCCTATATATGATGTTTAGGCTTACAAAAGGATTGGATCAAATAATCAACATTATGTGGCATAAAGTTAAAAGCAATATTAATGAGTACAAAACTGTTATATGTCGAAATAAGAAGGCATATCTTGTATAAATTATATGCAAAAGATAAAATGAAATACCTAGATTGGAGTTGGCATTATACATAACCAAACCCAACTCACATTGTGCGTTATTAGCTCCCTGTAAATAAATGATGCATGGTAAGGTAAGACATCTCTCGTGGATTTGTAAAATAGACTAAATTTGCATACCTTCACAATAAAAATACATTAATGTAGGACTAATACATGATTGTAAATTTTTAATTTCCAGTGAAGTATTGAATAACTGATTGATATGGAGTATAGAAAGAAACCTTAAACTTAGTTTTAAAATCAACCAATTTAGCTAACTCATGCAGGGTTACAGTAGAAAAAATTGTAACATCAAATGACTTAAGCTTTCTGCTGCTAAACAACATTGTTTCCTCGCTGCATTTCTTGTCAATTGGCTTAGGCTTTCTACTGCTAAAAGAAAGAGGAATAGAGCAAAAGGTTCGCCTTCCTTAACCCACTACTTACATTGAATTCCTCTGTCGGACTATCGTTTAGGAAAGTTAGAATTGAGAAGGGAGAAAAGGTAGCTGTCATTATTCCAACACAACCAATTTATAAAGAAGTCTAAACTTTCCATCATATACATCACAAAATTCCATTGTATATATATTTTCTTCCAAGCATAGGTAGGCCATGTAGCCCAATTTTGTTTATAAACTAGTTGAACTCCACTATGTCACCTCCCCTTCTCCTAGTTGTTGACTCATACTTCCTTTTCTGCATTCTTCTAACT
>JAMLFT010012261.1:0-10530 GCA_026544285.1 Pachyrhizus erosus | reverse complement strand
AATTATAAATTTTTAATATTTTTTTTATTTAATAAATCTTATTCATAATTTTATAATTTTTAATAAATTTTAATAATAATAAATATAAAAATATATATATCACTCGTTTTTTTATACATAATTGCTATGAAGCTATTTATTTAGTCAACAAAACAAAGGTCCTCTAAATCAAATCAAAATGCTTTCGAATTAAAGTCCCTAAATCAAATAAAAATGTTTTCTTTATTCAGAAACAACTTTCTGGAATGAAAAATAACATGTGTGGTTTATGTGTGTAAAAAATGGATTTAATTGTAAAATTATGTGAGCTTGATCAACAAAATTAATTTAATAGTAATAGTTATTTTAGTCTGACTTAGTAGTTAGAATAATTCAATTTGATCCAACTAAACAAATTGGTTTAAGTTGTGTTTGGATACTTGTTTTATCCACGTTCTACGAAAATTTTACACTTTTCAAAGCAAAAATTATAGAAGAGGAAGAGATAAATTGACGTTATGTTTAATTGAACGTAAATACATACATGCATTTATTGAATTCGATTCAATATAACTTTAGTGCATACTAACTTGTGTACTAGATCATTCTGCCATGCAAATTTATGAGTTATATTAATATTTATTGAGAATAGTTATTTAAATTTTTAAATAAAATGAAAATAATTAAAAGGCAATAAACGATATGCTAAGTTGCTCAAAGTTGATAGTGTATATGTGTATATAATAAAATAAAAATACAATATTTTTAGTATCAATATATGAATTTTGTAAAAATGAAATGTCGTTATCCATTGTAGTAGTTTTTCTTTGTTATATTTTTTCCTTTTCTTAATGTATGCAACAACAAAAAAATTACATGTGTATAATTTTTAAAAAAAATTGTGGGTATTGGACTTTCTTTGTTATTATGATGCTTCACCCTTAGAGATAGACTAACAATGTCAAATTACATAAAAAAAATTTGTGTATCATATTATTTTCTTTATGGTATATTTGCATGTGTTTTGTTATTGTTTTTTGTTCGTGGACAAGTTTTTTCTAATAATGATATCAAAGTTGTGGTTATAGAAAGAGGATGATGTCTAGAGTGTATAACCTAACAAAGTTTTGCACGGTGCAAGACTATAAAGAATTGTTCGATAAAAAATGCAATAAAATTAAATGATTTAAATGTTTAAATAATTAACTTATTGAAGTTGTTAGTTGATAATTTTATCAAAATAAAAGACATGTTGATTACAAAGAATAATTAGTAGATGTATTTATGAAAAAAAGATAAACTATTGATGTAATGATTTCAAGTTGGGAAACAAACACCACACAATGTAGTAGTGGGAGAGTTTTCAAGACCACCAAAAGATGTTAATGTTGAGGGCATCAATGATGTTGACATGGTTTGAGACGCATTTGCGAGTTTGCAAGGTGGAGAACCAATTGCTCTATTTGGTTTTTAC
This sequence comes from Pachyrhizus erosus, assembly GCA_026544285.1. Lineage (NCBI taxonomy): Eukaryota > Viridiplantae > Streptophyta > Magnoliopsida > Fabales > Fabaceae > Pachyrhizus > Pachyrhizus erosus. The sequence goes on along the minus strand of JAMLFT010012261.1, from coordinate 9,077 downwards.
ACGTCATTTTGGAACCTAAATAGTAATCATAACTAGTCCATAAACCCCTATGCCCCTTAACGTCAGGTGTTAAAGTAGGTGATACACAACTTCACATGACTTTTTTATTTTTTATTTTTCATAAAGCACTTACTAATTATTCTTCAAAACATATGTGCCTTTTTGTTTTGATAAAATTGCCTACTAATGTTGTTCTCAACAAGACACTTTCTTGAACATCTAAACCATTCATTTCTTATTGTATTTTTATTGGATGATCCTCAATAATCTTGCACCTTACAAGACTTCACCAAGTTGTGCACATTAAACATGATAATTGAAAATATACACTTAGATTAAAAATCTCATTATTTGATGAGGAAGGAGATTTTTACAATTTGATAAAGTATTATTTGAGATTTTTTTTTTGTGACAAGATCTCAATCAATTTTTAAAAAATGACAAATTATTACTATGATTATAAGTGATTGATTAAGATAAAAAATCCTATTAAAAATGATTTGATTGTCACTTCTAAAATAATGCATATATAGGAGTCAACATAAAAAATTTTTACAACAAAAATTTAATAACAATTATATGTCAGAGTTGTTAACCAATTAACTCGTTTTTTAATATATAACAACAATAAATATTAAATTTAAGATATAATTATGAAATATAATTTTAATCATTTAAGTCATTTTTTTACTTTCTCTCTAAAGTGAAAAGAACCAAGTGTAAGATTCATAATTTTTTTTTTCTTTCCTGTCATCTTTAAATGTATCAAAAGAAAAGAAGTTTTTTTTTTTTTTTTGAAAAATGTGTACTCCTTCCCCACCCTTTCCCCACCTTTCCATTCTCTTTCCCACTTTCAAAATAATGCAGTAAAGCCTTTGTAATGTTAGATGATTAAATTCATAACAAATATATAAGTCTTACAAGTAATAAATTAAAAAATAAATATTTATTTCCAGAAAGATTGCTATAATGTTCAATTCTAGCAATTTGTTACTGTTTGAACAAACATATTAAGGAGATGATAATTAATAAAAGACAATAAAATCGGGACTAAAATTTCAATTATAATTTTTTTAAATCATCACAAATTACTTTTTTAATGTTATTTGTATATTTAATTTTTTAATAATTTATCTCTTTTAATTTTTACTCTTTTATCTTTATTTTTAATTGAATTTTAATATTTCACATTACCAATACTTTCAAACACGATTCAGGACATTTGACATTGTCAGATAATGTATAGAAGTTATTTCATACAAGAATCATATTGATATATCTATATAATTTTAATATTTAATTTTCTGTAGATATCACATTAAATTTTAATTTTTCAATGATTTTTCTATTTTACAACTCAAATTGAAGAAGCCAGATAACAGATAACGAAGAGTATTAAACTAGATTTAGGACACGAGGCATTGGGACACTACTACATGTGTAGACTTAACGATAATAAGTTAATTAAATAATGAATAACTCAAAAACCGAACGCAATCCACTCTTTGAAAAAAATAGAAAAAGAGAAGAGCTTATAGTGGATAGTTGAATTGGAGGTTGAAGAAAGAGATGAGTGGAGCGTTCCTCTACGGTTCAGTTACTCAGCCGTCTCCATCACCATTGATTCAACAACGCTACCAATACCATTATTTATCTCCACCAATCCCTATTCGCCCCTTATGCATATCCCCTCTCACCACCTCCCTGCACGTGCTCCAACGCGACTCTCCGGTTGAACTCGCGTCGTCGTCGTCGTCGTCTATTGACTTCAACGGCGCTGTTTCGCCGCAAAACCCAACGCTTCAGGTGGAGACCGAAGAGGACAAAGGAGCAACGAGGCTTCCAAAGAAGAAACAAGACGACGTCGTTTCAGATAACCGCTACAAGCTCCGCAATGGAAGAGAGGTCTCTCTCCTCTCTCCTCTCTCTTCGCCTTTTTATTTTCTGTTTCGATTCTATGATTATTTTCTGTTTTCAGGTTTTTGAAGAAAAAGCGTACTTGGTAGGCGTTGAGCGCAAGACCGATGTTCAGGATTTTGGTATCGAAGAATCTCTGAGCGAGTTGGCGCAGTTAGCTGACACTGCTGGATTATTGGTTGTTGGCTCTACTTACCAGAAGTAAGTAAACCACTTTTAATTCTCTTAAACGTGCTTTTGTAATTACTCCAGCTTCGTGTAGATATTTGGAAGTGGAATGTCTGATTTCGAGTTTCACCAGAGTGATCCCCTTGCTGTCACTTGTCTTGCAGTTGATTTCCACTTCTTGTTAGGCTATATGTTGTTGCTGTATTTCATTGCATTCTTTTTTATTTTTCTCTTTATGTTGATAGAACCAAGACTTGTCACATTACCTATAGAGTCGTTTACTCTCTCTCTCTCTCTGATTCTATTTCTATGATGTATAATGGTCATTTTTGTAATAGGAAAATGCATATTGCTTTGTGTGTAAGTGTAATCCCCCGTTTTCCCTACCTAATTTTCATTTCAATAATCCAAAGAATCAACCAATGTCTTACCTCATTAATGGGGGGCTAATAGACCAAAGTTCCTACTGATTAACGTACGACATTTTTCCTTAGACTTCTCCCTTTCACCATGACGATGAAAGTTAATTGAGGGCAACAGTTTTCTTCAGACTTTGTTAGGGATTTAATTGAAAGTATGGGATTCTAGTGTGGGGTTTATGTGGCTGTGGGCTCTCCCACTACAGTGTCTAGCTTTTGTGGTGTGGTTCTCCCAAGGTTCTTATCAGACTTCTCCCTTTCATTATGCTGACAATAGTTAATTAAGGGCAAAGGGCAACCTGGTGGTATAAAGTTTCTGCCATGACAGGGGTCTAGGGAAGGGTTGTTGGACTGGTTATGTTATGGGTCTGTTTGTAGCCAGCCTTACCTTGCATCTGCAAGAGGCTGATTCCACGACTCAAACCTGTGATCTCCTCAATGAACAATATTGTTTACGGGCCAGCAGGTCCATATTTCTTCTCTGTGAGAAATTTTAGTTATTGAAGTACGTATGGGTTTTTTTTTTCTTCATTACTGAATTTCTTCATTACTATAAATGGTGCAGGCTTACTTCTCCAAACCCTAGGACATACATTGGTTCCGGCAAGGTTTCTGAAATTAAGAGTGCAATTCATGCATTGGGTGTTGAAACTGTTATCTTTGATGATGAACTGTCAGCTGGGTAAGGGCCCTTTTTCCTTTGTTTAACATTTACGCCATCCAAATGTGTGCTTCCTGTTAAGACAAATTTTTGTCCATGCTTCCATTTATTTTGTTGACATTTGACTATTTCATTTACTTTGAGAGTGGTTTGTCTTCAGAACTGGCCATAAAAGGGTAGCAAAAATTTGACTAAATTTGATATTCTTACTGGCTTTAATTGGAGGTGGTTGGAATTAAAATCTTTCTGTCCCGTTATACCAAGGTTGCAGTTGAGGCTCACTTGGTTTCTATTTGAAGTGATTTCAATGATTTGGAACCTTTTGGTTTTTAGGAAGACAGTCAGCTAGCTTAAACTAACCCGTGCATGTCTTGTTTTGTCATTTATATTCTTTTACAGCTCCAAACTGTTTTGCTCTACATTGCCTAATTATCTTTTGATAAAGGACAGTGAAAGGGCTAAGATTTAACAGGTTAAGACTAGAGCTTTTTATTAGTGAATCCAGGGTTGGAGGATTGTATATATTGAGAGTTTAATGTATTTATGGTGGGGAATATCGATTTGCAGGCTGTTGGAGAGTTTACCTGCAAAATTAGGATTTTGGGATTTATGAGTTCTTGGAACACCTCAATCAAGGAATACTAGGTTTTGCTGTTGAAGTTAATTTGACTAGTTAGGTAGGCATAGAAAATCAAGAAGCATAGTAGCTGAAAAGAAGAAAATGAACGATTCAATCTAAGCAACCTTAATTGGATTATAGGTTTTGGAAGTGGTAATTAGAGGTTATATAAAGGGTACAAAACTACATATGCTAGGGGTAAAGTAAAACTTGGATAAGTGGTTCTGAATGGTCCACCCTCTGGTAAGAAATTAGAATAATCTCTATGAAGTAACCCTTATTTTATAGTACCCCTCCTCCAAAGAATAGATAGGATTCGTTAGAGTATGGTTGGATAGAAGTGAATGGAGAAAAAAGGAGGGAAGGGGAAGGCCTTGTTATAGAGTTTCCTTAAAAAGTGGAGGAAGACAAGGCAGTGTCTTGAAACACTTCAAAAACTGTATAAATTTTTTATTAAGTTCACCAATTAATTGAGCTCAATGACATCGTGTGATCCATATATCTAACTTCTCTAATGGGATGAGTCTTTTGTTTTTGCTGTCATTGTTTGAAGTTCACCAATTTGGTGAATTTTAAAAATCTAAACAAGGGGAAGGAAACTTATTACTTAATCTCCCAATCTCTTCTTTTCTATTCCCCTCGATTCTCTTTTGATTATTTTCCCTCTGTACTTCTCTCAAATCCCAAACTTACCTCATGTGCTGTTGTCTTGTTAAGTGCTATTAATGACTTTATACTGATTTTTTTGACTATTTTAAATTATATTTGCCCTTAATTATGAGATTTTTTCCTATTCACAAATAAACCAATTGACTTTGCTAATATCTAGACTGACTCTTAATCAACTTAATTAACAAATATAAATATTATTCTGCATCAGAAACCTGGACAAGACGCTTTGAGTCCCCCAGGCATCAAGGCTTAACTGCATCAGACAACCAACAACAGAGCTATTTGCTACTATTAGTCATAAATATGGTAATCTCCTAAAAAGAGATTGTTACAATGGTTAAAATGGATGTCCTATTTCCTACAAGAATTTGCATTATAGAAGCATGATATTATAAGATTTGAGACTTCTACAACTAAGAGTCTAAGGAAATTTAGACATTAAATAAAAGTAAAAAACTCCGTCACTTACATAAACCAAGCTCAATCACGACCCATAATTTGAAAATAAATAAATAACATAAAATACTACTACTACTACTACTGCTGCTGGGTCTGGAAATAGATTTATGAAAATAACTACTTACTAAATACTAATTAATAACCCTAATTAATTATGAACTAGTAAGATGTTTGAAATACTAAGAACAGCCTTGAAATCATAACTAAGCTCATAAAACTGTTACATTTTTTATCTTGAAGCTTATGATTTCCTGTTACTAATAGTACATCCTGGATGCTTATACTAACATAGATAATTGTTATAATTGTACTCTTTCTCTTCTTTTTGTTTTCCTTGCCTTGATTCTGTTAGACAACTGTACCAACATTCATTAATTATGTATTGTTACATTGCTGCATAAGGAATTCCACCCTGGATCTCACTTTAAATTACTGGCCCCTGCTAATTCTAGGCAATTGCGCAACTTGGAAAAGATTTTTGGTGGATATGTGAGAGTTTGTGATCGAACTTCTCTCATCCTTGATATATTTAATCAACGAGCAGCAACACATGAAGCGTCTTTACAGGCAATTATGATTTAGAAAGAGGTTTCTCCAGTATCCTTTGCTTTTATTAGGGTATCAGTACCTGATCCACTCAGTTGAAATATAAATGCAGCAAAGACTTTTCTGTGAGTTTCATGTTTTATATTATCATTTATCCCAATTTTTAATTTTAAACATGACAAGATCATAAGATAAAAGGAATTATTTATTGATCATTTACTCTAATAATTACATGATGAGTTTTTTTTTTGTTAATAATCATATATGAAAAGATTTAATATCATTAAGTAAGATGATAATATTTAGAAGGCTATGGAGAAAATAATGTACTGTATTTATATTTCAATTAAGTGATACATGTTGCCAGTTATTAACAGCTAATTGTGCTAGAGGTACTGATACACTTATAAAGCAAAAGAAACCGTTGAAATCTCCAAATTAGAAGTTATTATTTTCTATTCATGTTATTCCCAGAACCAGCTTTGGGAAGGAGGAGAATTTATTAAATCCTTTTTCTGACTATTCTTAGGTCTTTCTATTTCTAGGTTTCATTAGCACAAATGGAATACCAATTACCTCGTCTAACAAAAATGTGGACTCATCTTGAGCGTCAAGCAGGAGGAAAGGTGAAGGGAATGGGTGAAAAACAGATAGAAGTGGACAAGCGTATTCTGCGTAACCAAGTAAGCAACAGTCTTATACAATTATCAAATTTATCAGCATTTCTATGAATGGTATTTGATTAAATCAGTGTGCCATGTATTAGTGTAATACTGGCAAGTAGACACATTGTATATCTGAGCAGGAACCTACTGGTTACATACACTATGCATTTCTCTGAAAATTCACTGTTTTTTATGTTTTACCTCCGGAATCTTAGTTTTTCTATGAAATTTCTGATGCCTGGGCTTTGGCAGATTGGTATTCTTAAAAAAGAGCTAGAAACTGTTAGGAAACACCGAAAGCAGTACCGTAACAGGCGTTTCTCAGTACCTGTGCCAGTGGTATCCTTGGTTAGTTTTTTAAAATTATATTGAGGCATTTGTTGTTTGGGCGACATTTGCAGCTTATACATCATGGTAATGTATAACATATAAATGATAATTTGATAATGCTTTTGACAACATTTTAGGTTGGTTACACAAATGCTGGTAAGAGTACACTTTTGAATCAACTAACTGGAGCAGATGTTCTTGCAGAGGATAAATTATTCGCAACTTTAGATCCAACTACGAGAAGGGTACAGGTCAGTCAAAACATACCTGGAGAATTTCCCATTTTTTATATACAAACTATTCATTGTTTTTAGATTGTCGATTGCTTTTAATTATTGTGTGTGCTTATTTGTAATGAGATTCAGGTGCCATCTTCAACTCTTACCAAATAAAGAACTAGCCAAGAGCTTATAATTGTGCTTTACCTTGCAGCATAGCAATTTCCTATGTTTACAGTGTATAATGGCTGTGGGATGACTAAAATTCATCATTTATGAATTGTTTTATCAAAAGTTAATATGAAAGAAAGTATTTGGCTCCTCTAAAGTGAGGATACTTGTAAAGTAAGAAGGTGTAGGTCCATTCCCAATTGGTTTAAGTTAAAGTATCTTATAAATTTAAATCACTTCAAATTGACAGTTGTTAGATCCACACTTTCTCACTTTAAAACACTTTCTACTTTAGAGTAGCTAAATCCTGCAGGAAAATAAATCTTTTGTGGATTAAATTATGGTCATTTTAACATGACTGTGCTTTGTTCATTTGCTTTCATCCAGATGAAGAATGGAAAGGAGTTTCTCCTAACAGACACTGTTGGCTTTATTCAGAAGTTACCTACTACACTAGTAAGAAGGATAGCTCTCTTACAATTAATTTTGCTCTTAATGTTTGACAAAAATTATCTTTTGATGTTTTATAATTTTTTAAAACACAATTTATTGTCTACTTAACATGTTGCTGTAAAAGTTAAGCCCAAATTATGAAGTAATCACCAAAAGCTGTCTTTTTCTCCTTTCTGTAGGTTGCTGCCTTCAGAGCTACGCTGGAGGAGATATCGGAGTCGTCAATCTTGGTGCATGTGGTTGATATCAGGTTATATATAAGTGAAACTGCTGTGAGGAACTTTATTTTTGGAGAAAAGGTTAGTAAAACTAGTAGTGTTGACCTACACCATAATTCATTAATTATTTTTGTGAATTGCAGTCACCCCCTGGCTGAGCAACAGATAAACGCTGTGGACAAAGTCCTGTCAGAACTAAATGTATCATCAATTCCAAAATTGATGGTCTGGAACAAGGTACTGGTGAACATTTTTTTTGGTTTACCTGTTCTGAAATAGTGTATTGAGTTAGCCTATCTCCTTTTATTTTTGTTAATTTGTAAAGACATTAAGGCATTGCCTTGGACTTCTGCTGTTTTTTCAATTTATTGGTTGGTTAGGAATTTGTTACATGTTTTTCAGGACCTTAGCCTATTCTAGATTTATTTTATTGGTTACATGTTACTGATATGTAAGGAGGAAGACAGCTTTTAATTATTGTCAAGTGTTAACAATTGGTCAAGGTAACATGAATATTGAGAGTGAATCCTTTTCAAACCTGTTGTCAGGTCCTGTATTTGGAGTGACAAGGGTGGAACTGAACTGCTTTAACCTTATATAAATACAACTTACCATTCCGATCTGAAAATGGCTCTTTTGCAAGTTACAACAACATTGAATGCAGATATAATATATTACATCTGTCTGACTGTTTGTATTGTAATATTGGGTTCAAGGTACACAGTGTCAACAATAATAGATCAGACAACATGCAATTTTTACCAAGGCTTCTTTAGTTCCCTTTAGCATAAATAGCAGTCAGGTCAATAGTTTAATCCTGTGATGAAGGTTACAGGCTGTCACCAAATTTAGTGCATGCTATAATTTGAAGCAATGATTATGAATCACAATCACTCCATTCTCTAATTTGAATAGAAATTCAATTTTTTCCCTCAACTTTTGTATGGTTTAATTTACTCTTCAAATTTTGTAAGTTCAATTTTATCCTCTGGATTTTAATTAATGCAATGTAATCTTTCAAGTTTCATAAATGAATTCTTTTTGTTTTTTGGTACTTTTTTTATTGATGATTATATTCTTGTTAGTTTTGTATTATTTCCATTTCCAACAGAATATTAAAATTTAAAATTGTTTCAATAACCATATAATTTGGGTTGTAATTGACCTCAAATATGTGAAGGACTAACTTGAAAATTTAAACAATTGAAAGCAGAGAGGGGTTAACTAACATTTTTTAGAAACTTTTTTAAATATAAAACCATTCATGTGCCTTTACTAAATAATTTAAGCTTTTAGGATAGTTGATTCAGTAATATGGTTTCAAAGCCTGAATGACCAAGACCAAGTGGACAAGGAGCTGATCATTGCTACCCCGATTCTAGAAGTAGAAAGAAATCGAATTTGAGCACAATTTAGGTGGCTCTTTGGGGCATGTTATAACTATAAAGTTATTCATGTGTCTTCATTGAACAACTTAAGCTTTTAGGATAGTTGGTTCATTATAAAAACTAGAGGGAATGTGTCTTATAATTGTAGTTTTTTTTTTTTTTCCTTTTACTTG
>JAMLFT010012260.1:0-10489 GCA_026544285.1 Pachyrhizus erosus | reverse complement strand
ATAAATTTTTTCATTAACTGAAATTAATTTATACATAAATTCTTTCATGTTAAATTTTTCAAATTTATGTTTAATAAAAAATTATTTTATTTTTATTTTTTAACTTATAAATGTTTTTTAAAAAAATTACTCATACCATAAAAGTACACGATATCCAATAGCCTCCAACATCTTGAACTAAAAATAAAAAGATTTAAATAACCTTTAGGTTCCAATAAAACAAGGTGTTTTTTTTTATTTTTTTTTAAAGAATATGATAGAACAGTCATATGTAATTTTTTTTTGTAAATTATATTTTTAAACTTTTATATGTTCAAAACAATTAATGATATTAAATTAGTTAATGAGAGATTTAAAAATATAATTTGACAAAAAAACATTACATGTGATTGTCTTGTCATATTTATTGACTAGTTATCAATGTCATTTTAACGATGTTTCTTAAAAATAGAGACTAAAACTGAAAAAGATAAATTTAAAGGACTAAAATCAAAACGAAAATATTTAAAGGATTAAAATAAAAAAAATCATTTTTTAGGGATCCAAATGTTATTTAAACCAAACAAAAATGTGACTTAATGTACAAGAGAAGGCTCTTATTGTTTGGATGTTTTATTTTCTTATATTTTGTTACATTAAATATTGGCTTAAATATCAATTTGGTTCCTAAAAAATAGTGACTTTTGATTTTGATCTTTTAATTTTTATTATTGTTTCAGTTTAGTCTCTACTGTCAAGTAATTTTTTTATTTTAGATCCTATTTTTCTTTAAATGATGACATAATAACGATTTTGACAGTTTAATGATTTATTACATCATCAAGGAGTCTAACAAAATAGTCATGTATAATTTTTTTGTCAAACAATGTTTTTAAATCTATCATTAATCAATTTAATGTCATTGACTATTTTGAATAGATAAAAATTTAAAAACACAATTTACTGGAAAAAAATTATACACGATTATCTTGTCAAACTCTTAGATGATATAATAAGTTATAAGACCATCAAAATTGTTATTACGACATCATTTAATGATATTACTTGATAGTAAAAACTAAAACAAAAAATAACAATTTTTAAAAGACTAAAAAGGAAATTAAGAACCAAAACTAAAAAGATATTATTTTTCAAAGACCAAATTGACATTTGAGCTTTAAATATTAGGCCAGTTTATCTTTATTACTTATTTTTAAAATAAACAATTTTTTATTTTTTAAAAAGTAAATTCTGTCATTTTTAAATTATTAATTATTTTTAAAAAGTATTTTTTTATAAATATTTATTTTAAATTTAAACAAACTGAAAATCAATTTTGGCTTAACCTTTCCCGTATATAATCAATAAAATGCACTACATTGGTTGTACTAATTGACTACCACACTACACAACAGATAAAACCTTAATACAAGGCTTATTATTAGGGTTTGTGTTAGTCCCATCTTAACAAGCATCTATGAATTATCTTATGAAGAAAATGTTAATCAGTTATTTTAGTATGTATAATATCTGGTCTACTACAAAAGAAAATGTATTCTCATATAAGCATTGAAGAAATACGTAATTTCTACTCTGCAAAACTACCCATTAACGAGTCCTCATTTTTTTATTATTAAAACAAAGGACAGTTTTATAATTTATTAATATGATAATTGTCAAAATTTATTTATCTTTTGTTTTCCATTAATTTTTTTTATCTATCCCAAATTATTAATGATGAGCCAGTTGACATGGGCAACAAGGAGAGAAAAATGACAACAAATTTAACATTTGCAAAGGATAAATATCTATGAACACTCCAATATTATTACACACTTTAAAAGATAAAGAGAGAAGAGAAAGAACTATAGATATAATTTGGAATGGAAGGAATAGTTGATATGATTTAATAATAAGAAAGAGATAAAAAAAAAATGTCAAATAAGTGTTTATGATATATAGGTATCCATATATTATTACCTTTTATAAAAGGTGTTGCACCTTTGCAGCATGAAACGAAGCATTGAAGAAAAAAGAAACCTTTTTTCTTTTAAATACTTTGAACAAGAGTGTGGCTGTTCCTCCATTTTTGTTTTTGAGAAAATTTCTTAAAAACTAGAAACTAAAAAGACAAGATTTGTAGTATGCCACAAAGGCCAAAATTTCAGCTACATTTGCACAAAGAAAATCATAGACGGACAAAGTTATAAATATTCTTTCACTATTTTATGCCATCTCAGGACCAGAAGGTAATGCCTCATAACCATCATGGTGCTTTGTAGTATCTCCATTTTCTACTGGGATGCACTTGAGTATAGCAGCTATAGGCATGCTAAATGCTCCAATTACCACACTGAGTACCCAGAATTGCCAACTTAGAGGCACTGTGCTGGCAAATGTTCCCAGGAACTCAATTATGAGTACTTGAAACACCACTGTGGAGAAAATAACCGTGAAAAATATCCAGCTCTCAAACATGCCTTTGAATACGTTTATCTTTTCAATGTCTCGGCTGTTTATCTCATTGAAAACCTAGCAAAAGAAAGAGTGGCAAAAGGGAAACAGCAAACAAAATAAGCACAATGCTATGGAACTTGATCATTTTATGCATCATCTTGAATGCTATGCAATAGTAGTTAAGGCCATTTTTAGGTATCATACAGGCAATAGCAAAGGTATTAACATGTTTTAACTTTTCTCTTTATAGGTAATAAAGAGGCATGCATTGTTGTTATGAGTTTGGATTGTTGGTTTGACTTAATTAATTATTATAAGAGTAAATTATACAAACAGTTTGAAATTTTGAAAAATTACACATTTCCTATTATTTTTTATTCCTACATTAATTTTCTTTTTTTTAAAAAAAAAAAAATACACTAACACCTTATATGTTATACCACCATCCTCTTAATGTTTATAAATATTACACTAACATGCTCTTATATATTTTACTAACATTTCTTTAATGTTTGTAAACATTATAATGATATCTCTTTATATATTATACTAACACTTCTTATAAAAATATAATTATAATAATTAAAAAGAAACAAAAATATGTATTTTCACAAAATCTCATAAGATATTTGTGTAATTTATTCTTATTATAAACATTATCTAACTTATAGGATAAATTTTACACAGTCAATTTGTGTACTAGCTCTAGCCTCAATTATAAGCAAAAATAAAATATTCGGTGCACATAAATATAAATAAATTTTAATTACTTTTATTTTATTTAATAATATTATTCTAAAAATATCTTTCCATAATTGAAATTTTATTTTCAATAATTTTTTTATTCTTGACATCAAATTTTATCAAAAGACATTTTAATAAAAAAATAATTTTTATGTCAATAATATAATTAAATAATATTAACAATTTTTTTAATTAATACAAAAATTTAGTTAATTTTATTTGTATACTAGTTTGGAGAGAGTAATATTTATTCTAAAACTATTTATTCTTAAACTTTTAAGTAAATCGTCAATACATTGTCATATATCTTAATTTCACACAAAGGTCAAGTATAATAATAACAATATGTATATTTAAAATACGGAATTCATAAATATAAAATAATTTTATAAAATCCATTATTCAGTGAAGCTTTATTAAATCTTTAGATCAAATAACAATTTGATCCTATAAAAAAATGTTTTTATTTTTTTTATTTTTATTTTTTTCTATTTTACTCCTTTAAAAATTTAAAATTACGTGATTAATTAATGTCTTGATAACAACTAAAATAAAAAATAAAATTAAAAACTAAAATTAAAAAAATTTTATTTTATAACAATCAAAATATTATTAAATTCTTACATCTTTTAATGTTCAATTTTTCTTCCACTTTTTTTGGATTAAAACATCATGCGTATTATTTAAAAAGTGTTACCATCTATTTGTCAATTACAATCATCACAGTTGGTGTTAGTGAGAGTGCATGCGATACTTTACCTGGCAAAATACAAAAGAGTTGAATATCACAGTGTTGACCACTATAGTTGCATCTGGACCATTAATTCTCAGTAGGCTCTTCCCATCAAAAGTGAGAACCGCAAGGACAATTAGTTGATATAAACTTTGACCAAAAATATTCCTCCACATGGGTTTGGTTATAAAGTTTGTTGTCCTTCCAACTGGGGGTCTTAGCATAAGTCCATCATTGGGAGGTTCAGTGGCCAAAGCCAATGCACCCAGAGTGTCCATAATCAAGTTGACCCAAAGCAACTGAACAGCTGTGAGGGGAGCAGATCCTAAAAATAAGGAAGAAAACTTAATCAGCTGTTCATTGAAACAGATTCAACAACACTTCAGTGGAAACAAAAATTCTACGAATCAACAAACCTGTGATGCATGCAGAAACAAAGTTAATAACCAGAGCAACAACATTGACTGTTAACTGAAACTGTACAAATTTTTGAATGTTTATGTATATTGCCCGTCCCCATCTGGCCACATTGACAATGGTAGTGAAGTTATCATCCATTATAATGACATCAGCATTTTCTTTGGCAACCTGTAAAAGGTATAATTTCAAAAGGAAAAAATAGTATTAGTATTTGATAACATCAACCAGGCAATAATAAAAAATAGACATCGAAACAAATAGGACAAGGATTTTGAAAATAAAAAGGCACAACACATAAAATAGGAGATTATGTCCTTGAAAGGCATCTATGTTTACCAATTGAAGAGATTATGTCCTTCCTGAATATAAATACTCCCTCTGTCCTGTTTATCAAACTCTTTTCATAAAAAAAATTTATTCCTTTTTATAAGATCATTTTCTAATTTCTAAGTGCATTAATTATTTTTTTCTACAGTATCCTTAATTAATTACTCTCTCTTCAAACATTAATTAATTAGATGAGAAGCACGTAAGTGGAGAGAGAAGATTAATTTTAAGAAAGTTAAGAGCACTTTTGAAAGAAAAGTACATATAATTGATAAATTTAATGTGATTATTTAAATTAACTACTTTTCTTAAGGAGTGTGAATTAGTTAAAAAAGTCTTCTAAATAAGAACAAAGAGAGTATAAGTTAAAATATGTTTTTAGTCTCTACAAAGGTAGAAAAACTCATTTTTAGTTCATTTATTTTTATTTTTTGATTCCTCGTTTAATAAAATGTGTCAATAGTAAACTTGATTATAGGCTGTATTAATGATTTTGGTCATTTTGATACTGATTTTGGCAGTTGATCCTGATTCTAATCAGGTTGACCCTGATTTTGTTCAACTTCTACTTTATTCTGTTTTGTCGGAGGTGGATTAGTTAATTTGTTTTAAGTCGGATTCATTTTTAACATATTTTATAAAATAAGAAATTAAAAATCATTGATTGAAAATGAAAGAACTAAAAACAATTTTTTTAATATTTTATAGGGATTAAAAATATGTTTAATCCTATAAATAGTAACAGACTTTTAATAGTCAGTCTCATCTATGTAGTCTGGCTCCACCACTCTAAAAGAAAGAGTGAAAGGAGGGCCAAGAGGGAAAGGAAAAATGTAGCTAGAACAGAAACTAGCAGTTTATCTTAAACAAGATGCTGAACAACTACACAAAAACAGTACAATGGATTGCTACACGTAATACCATCAGATTCACCAAAGTAAACAATTCAAGGACACAAACCTCAGTTCCAGCTATGCCCATAGCAAGCCCAATGTCTGACTCATGCAATGCAGGAGCATCATTGGTTCCATCACCAGTAACAGCTACAACCTCACCAAACATATTCCTCAAACGGGTTACTAAGGTATGCTTGTCAAGAGGTAAGGATCGCGCCATAACCTGAAACCATGTTAAGCACATAAGAAAGACAGGCATCTTAAATGACTATTGAGAATCACAGAACTTACAATGAGATCACAACCTGAATTCTTGGTATTTGCTCTGGAGACAAGTCCTTAAATTGAGAACCTTCTATGGCTACACCACCCTCTGTAAGAATGCCACATTCTTTAGCTATAGCCCTAGCCGTGTTAATGTTATCACCGGTAACCATGCGGACAGCTATTCCAGCAGCTAAACAAGTTTGAACAGCTTCCCTAACCCCAGGGCGCACAGGATCCTTGATTCCCACAATGGCTATAAGAGTATAGCCATCTTCAGGGATGCTGGTTTCCTCCCCTTGGGTTTCATTTACATCTTTGACAGCCAAACAGAGAGTTCTCAAAGCTTCAGAGGCAAAGCTATTTATAATGTCAGAGACATTCTTTGCCTGCTCATCAGAAAGATCAACAGCTGTGCCATTAGGATCAATAATTTTGTCACACATTTTCAATACAATTTCTGATGCACCTTTGCAGAAACCTAGGACACCTCCATCAGGAAGACCTACTAGCACAGACATCTTCTTCCGGACTGAATTGAAAGGCTCGAGCTTAAGTATCTTATATGTTCCACGCTGTGCTTCAAAATCACCACCTGAAAGCAACCCAAATTCCAACAATGCTGATTCTGTTGGAGTTCCTAATATTGTCGTTTTTCCATCTATGTCCTTAACTACTTCAGAAGAAGTATTTTGAAATATAGATAACAAAAGGACGCTTAAAACTTCTTCAGATATCTCTGTCTTCAGTTTGTCAACACTCTCATTACCTTTAATCTCCTTGCTCTTTCCACATATCCAAATTTTATTAACCACCATATGGTTAGTGGTCAATGTTCCTGTTTTATCTGTGCAGATGCAAGTTGCCGAACCCATAGTCTCACAGGCAGCAAGATGTCTCACAAGTGCCTTCTCCTTCATCAACTTTTTCATTGCAAAAGCAAGACTGAGAGTCACAGCTAATGGCAATCCTTCAGGAATTGCAACAACTAATATGGTTACTGCAATAGCAAAGTAGTCCAGCAGTTTCAATGCATCATTTGAAGACCAACTAGCAAACTCACCATGGATTGCTTTTTCAACCACAAATCTTATTGTCAACACCACAAATGTCAGCACAGAAAAAGTCAAACCAATTTTACCAATATCTGTAGCAACTCCATTCAATTTCACCTGCAGTGGAGTCTCATCCTCTCCTCCCTCACTTAGAGTTTCCATCAACTTTCCCCATTCAGTCCTCATACCAACAGTTGTAACTATCATCTTCCCCTGACCATCTTGCACTTTGGTTCCTGAGAAAAGAAAAGGTCTTTTTTCATCTATATTTACTGGTTCGCTCTCACCTGTCAAACTTGACTCATCAATTACCAAAGAATAGCCTGATATATAAATTCCATCAGCGGGAACTTGATCACCAGTTGCCAAATGAACAATATCTCCCACAACCAAATCATAAATTGAGACCTTCTGTCTTTTTCTGTCCCTAGTGACCTGAATAAAGATCTTTTTCTTTTCTTTGTCCAAATCCCTGAACTGCAGGGATTGCTGGTAGTCACTGATAGCGGTAACAATGACTACCAAGAATATACTAAGTATGATTCCCAGACCATCATAAACACCTTTTGGCCACCCTTCATTTGGAAGCCCTATAGCTATAGAAACTATAGCACAAACCATGAGAATGATTAGTGTTAAGTCATGTAGAGCTTCCCAAACAAACATCAGGAAGCTTTTAGAAGGTTTCTCAGTATAACGGTTGACTCCATAAATCTCTTGCCTGGTATCTGTACTATCTTGACTAACACCATCATCAACTGAGGCATTGAGTTTCTCTATAATCCCTTCAACTTGACCAATTTTTTTGTAGTTCTTGTAATCATGGCCACGAACAAGGGATGCAATATCATCTGGTTCAACACCAAAACCTGCTTCTCTAGTTTTTTCAGACACTTTGTACTCAGATGAAGCAATAGCTGCATATGAAAATAAGATGAACTAAGAGAAAGACCACACATTGAGAAAAAGTGATTAGTTCTAAAGCAATCATATGAATTTCAATTATAAAAATTGGAGCTCCTTACCATCCTTAAATTGTACTGCTGCCCTTTGAGCAATGATCAAGGCCCGAATCTTTGCCTGATGGAGTAAATAAACATAATATTGTCAAACTAGATAACAAATTATGAAATTAACAATGTATATCTATAAAATTATTTAATAGGGGAATAAATACCATTACATCTAGTAGAGGTCATGGTCATGCATTTATTTAGCACATAGAACGACATGTCCTTACTAAAAATCAAAATACATTATCCTGTATCATATCTCACCTACAGGTACTCCATAAAATCCTTGCTAAAATTGAACTCTGAATATATATGTGAATTCTTTCTAGCAAAATGGGTTGAGTTTTAGATCAAATATTTTGTTATGGTCTCCACATGTAGAGATTTGAACACTTAACTAGCTAGCTAGCAACAACAGAAAATATTGTTGAATAACCTTGAATGCCATCATCTTCAACTAGCTTCATTTTTCATTTGAATTTGTAATAGCGAAGATTATTTGTGATGCAAGAGGATTGTAGTTCACACTACTACAATTGGAACAATTTGCCATTATACAGATCTAAAATGGAAACTATAGCTGTTACCAATAAAAAATGGAGCCTGAGTACTGTTGAGACTTTATACTTTGTCTCCTTTTCTTTTTGTCCAAATTACATTAGAAAACTAAAATTAGATTTATTCTAGGGGCTGGGATTTGTTTCAAATTAGAATTAGAATTATAATATTTGTCTTACGTGATGGTACTGATTGATAAACATCAAAATTATATCCTCTATCGTTTTCATATATAAATATGAACTTCAAGATTTGAGTTATTTTACTTCTCTAAGATAAGTCCTCACACGTTGGTGGAAAAACAAATAAAAATTTAAATCATGGGATAATTAATGATCGGTATTACATAACATTACATATACATACATAACCAATCATTAATTTATTAAATTCCAAGTCTTTTTAATTTTCTGATCATTGAAATTTCTTTCTTTATCTTCTAAAGTAATCCACTCATTTTGGAATTGTCAGATTCGTAAACAAAATATTCATAAGCATTTTTGGTCTTGGACCCTTCGTAACCGGAAGTCTTGTTAGATTCCAGCTAATCCAAGTTCAGCTATATAGATTCTCGTCCACAAAATCTCAAACTCAACTTTATATAAGAAAATCAAGTTCACGTGCACCAAGAGTGATAAATCAATGGTTCCATCAGCATCTTGGGCTCATTCGTCATTTCATAAATCAATGGATGCAAATTTTAATTGAAGCACTAAACATAGCCAATGTTTATGTTCGGATGGGACCAGAGGCGATAGTGAAAAGAAAAAAAAGTTAGAGAAGAAAAAGTACAAATAATAAAAATAATAATATAAAATAATTCTATATCGTCGTTTAATTACACGTCATCATATATAATAAATTTAATAATTTTTATAATAATTATTTTATATGTCACGTTAACAATTATTTATAATTAAATCATAAATATTATATACTGTAAAAACATGATTATAAAATTTATAAATAAAATTTTAAAATATTGTTTCTTATTTTTTTAATGTAAATTTCTAACTTATCTCTTTTATTTTCTTTCCTTCCTCCCTCAATTAACCTAGAAAGGGTCTATTCAGCAACTACATCCCCAAAGTTTCTCAAACAATATCTGCCGATTGCTTTACTCTTATCTGCTCGGGGAAATTTCCAGGAAGCTTCCTTTTCATGAAGTTATCACAATGTTAAATTTAAAAAAAAAAAATGAAGGTCGGTCATAGTAAAAGCTCAATTTTCAACGCCACGCAAGAAACACAACAAGCAAAATTTCACATTCTCAACTCTAAAGTGCGCCTCAACGGCTCAATTCAACACGTTCGTTGCCGTCCATCCAACTTACTCCAATTAAGATACTAAAACAAAACATTTGTTTATGGGGATTATGACACCATCGAACGTGTAAAAGACACGTTAGGCACTATGCAACGAACCCAGTCCATCGATAATACCCATTCAAATTTTCTTTAACGATAACTTTTTTATTAAATTTATTTATCATTTCAATGATGTCATGAATTTTTACAATATTGTTTTTCTGCTAGTAAAAATAAAGAATGCAAGTTGCTTTATATTAACCTATTTGTTTGTGTGTACGATACTATTGTATAATCAAATTAATGTAGATTCTTTAGCGATCTTATGATAACTAGAAGTTCTTGTTTGAATACCTGAAGTATAACCACTAACTAATAATTGAGTCACAAAATATAACGCTTACTTTGTTTTTTTCTTTTTTCTTTTTAGGCCACTTTGGTAATTTTCCTATACAAAAGAAACATCATTCTAAAAAGTTCGTAACTTTTTCTCTAACTTTGTACAGTTTATATTCTGAAGTTTTGTCACTGTATTCAAAACTATGACTTTTTGGGTGGAAGTTCATAAATTATAGAAATTCTACACAATTTTCTCAAGTGTGATTTTCACAGAAACTGACTGAATATCCGGAGCCACCCGCCGAAATTGACAGCACAAACATTGCCTATTTATTGTTATTATTATATAAAAAAATTACTCCACAGTTTCTCACGAATAAATTGAGATTCTATATTA